>CAEFZX010020273.1:0-86571 GCA_903066825.1 Alfaro cultratus
TGCCACGGTTGTTGGACTGTCTTTGGCTTTTTGTTCATTATTAAATCATCATTATTTGCTTACCTGGGTCTCCTGGCGTTCTCCCTCACCTCCTCACCACTCACTTCATGACACTTCCTTCCTTCCTCTGTACTCAGTCAGTGGGTTTCTGAGGACCCATATCTCTATGAACCTCTTCAGGTTAATTAACTTTTCCAGCCTGGTTAGGAACTACCAGGCCATTGCCTTCCTATGCAATTCCACCTGATTCTAAAAACCCTTCCCTGCTCTGTGTAGGATTTCAACCCTCACTATATGTATATATACATATATATATATATATATATATATATGAGAGGTTACTTCATGTACCCTCACACTGTCAGCGTTACAGAATAATCTGGCACAACCACAATTTCCCCTAGAGTCAGATCAAGACATGAGCTCTGCTGATCGGCATTGTCCTTAAGCTTAAGGCTCTGTTCAGAAATTGAACTCCATGGTGTTTAATGGTATGGAATCTCCTTCCTGAAATTGTAGGAATACTTGCACACTCATACTAATGAAGAAAGCACAGTGGCACAGGATCAATGACGGAGCAGACGAAGGGATCTTCTTTCGGCTTTCTTTAGAGGACAGCCTCCCCGGTTGTCTGGTAATTGGCTCCTAATCATATCTTTTTCCATATTCTCTTTCTTCCTCTCCCTTTCGTCTGCTTTACTCTGTCTGTATGGTCTGCTTTCCTTACGACTGTTGTCTGACCTCCCCCCGCCGCCGCACACCCTTCAGCGTCTCTTGACACCGGCGCTAATTACTAAACGCGCGGGGGCCATTAGCACGGACCTCCAGCCGACGCCTGCTCCTTTTGTCAATTCATCTCCTGCCTTCGGTCGCTATCTCTCCATCTGTGCCCCGCGTCTTTCTCTGTTCTCGGTCAAAAGTTGCTTTGTGTGGAACACATTAGGCGAACAAAGGCAGCGAGCTGCAGCGGCACTCAGAAAGGTCACAGTGATGTACGGCGGCTTAGCACTGCCGCCGGGGTCAGGCCTGTCGCAACGCAGCCGCACTTAGCACTCATGCAGCCAACAGTATCATGGCCTTTCGAAGGAAATGTACGTACTGCAGCTATCGGTCTATCATAATAGAAAAATGGATTAAAGTGCTTATCGCAGAAGAAATACATAATCTTTCAAATCAGCCTTACAAAGTAGTCACACCCCTTTGTCATCATTGATTTTTACAAATAAAACTCTAAAAATGTGGTGGGAATTTGTATTTGGCCCCTCTGACCTTTTTGCTGCAACTACACCTGTAGGTTGCTCTTTGTAGGTCACTACCGACTTTGCGCTTGTAGACACTGATGTTTTTGCCCGTTCTTCTTTTGAAGATGGCTAAACATCAGTCAGATTGACTGAAGAGTGCCTATTCATCCGTCTGTTATCTCCTGCTTATTTGGGGTCGGGTCACGGGGGCAGAGACCCAGGCCTCCCTCTCCCCAGCCTCTTATTACAGCTCCTCCGGGTGAATCCCAAGATATTCCCGGTCCAGTAAAGGAGCAGATTCCCTGAAATTCTAATTAGTCCTTTAATGCCTTGAAATTGGGCCTCTGTCTCTTTAAGAAGTTCCTGTTCTTTCCAACACTTTCATAATGAGCTCAGCAGATGCGCAGCTCCACCAGGTGTTTGCTAATTGCTGCTGGCTAGTCTGAAGGAGCTGAGTGGGGTGAGTCAGGGAGTTGGGCTGCTCTGTGAGGCGGAAGCTTGGAAACTGCAGTTCCAAGGAGGAGCTACATCCTCTAAGGCGGAGCTAGGTCCACCCAGTTGTTTTGCACAGCTGAATGGTTGCCAAGAGAAGTTTATTAATTTCTCAGACATGCATTAAAGCATCAAAGCAACACTCCAGGTGTGTTTTTTATGAAAAAAATAACATTATAACATGATGTAAAGCTCAAAAAAGTCCATTTTACATAATATTGACCCTTTAATAAAATGTTTTGTGCTTAGCTTGTTATTAGGTAGATAAAAGTTACACAAAGTACAATAAAATAATTGTTTCATTTTACTTTTTAAAAAAAATCAGCATTTTTATCCCTGAAGTACATTTGATTTTGGTGAAACAGTTTGGACTCCACTGGATCTAACACATGCAATCCGGATAAAATACATCCAAGTTTGAGGCAGTGGGTAAAAATAAAACTAACAAAAAAAATATTTTAAGGGGAATGGATATTTTTCCAAAGCACCGTGTGGTCGATTGTGACTTGTCTGACTTGTATACTGATATGCTGACCGTCCCACAAGGACGATAAGAAGTGTTTTAACTCCTGTCAGGAAACGACTCTGAGCTTTTTTGCCAACAGAGTTTGCATCTAATATGACTCTCGGTGTTTCTCCTGCGTGTGCACGTATAGTAGTTGGAAATTTCAAAGCTGGGACTCAAAGATAGAGAGCATGGCGTAACTTTACACACACACTCACACACACACTGAGCTCCAGTCAAACATGGCATGTCTGTTCGATACTGTAGGCTCGTTGGTTTTGTTTATGGTTTGTCTTCAGGCACTGGGAGGCCTTTTTACACTCACGCACTCGAGTACACAACCACACACACATGGATTCAGCCACTTGAAATTGTTCGATTAAGTGGGTCATCCTCTTCTACAGAGAGAAAATCGCTCTCTCTCTTCCTCTCTCTCTCGTTTTCTTTTCTCTTTTTTTGTGTGAGTTTCTAGCCAAGAGGCAATCGCACCCTTCCATGGTTTTGGCTGCACCTTTTAAGAGTATTTATGGAAATGACAGAACAGCAGTCTGGAGCGCTGCACGCTGCTTGTTGCTCTGCCTGTGTCTCACCGTGTTTGGCATGTGGACCGTGCTTGCGTGCGCATCAAAGAATTTCAAAAGCAAGGACGGTCGTGCATATTAGCCGATATCTGTGGCTGTTAGCGCGCACAAAGAGCGTCTGGTTTGTCGTTAGGGATGCTTCGTGGCTCCCTTTATTTACTTTTCCATGATGAGCCTGGCATAGATCTCTCTCTCTTGCGCTGCGTTGTGACTCCATGGTAGATTTGGCAGGAGCACACAGACGCAGACCTGTCTGTGCGAATGAAAGCCGAACGTCTCATAAAACCCCTTCACTTTGGCTGTCTGAGACACTGTGAGCTGAAGTGTCCATCTCTCTGTCTCTCCTTTTTTTTTTTCTCTCTCTTCCCCCATCTCCTTTGGACAGCTCTGAGGCAGTCCAGTCAGATCAAGCTTCACCGCCAAGTATTCGGACTGATTGGCCTCCAGCAGCCGCAGCTGCACAGGAACCATTGATGCTGCATGAAATAAACAGGCTTCACAAAACATGAGGGGAGCTTTCAGGGTTTGATACTTCCAGCATTGGGCATCTGATTTACAGACACACAGAGAGGCCGTCGTGCTAAAGGCTGAAAATGTCCTAGAATCCAAATAAAAGTCAAGAGGAAATTGTGGAAAAACCATATTTGTAACCAGAAATGAAAGACTGCATGCATGTTTCCTGCAGTGAAGTCGTGTTATTTTACTTTAAGAGTCTCATTTCATTGTGATTATGACATGAATTGTTGAATTTTTGGAACATGAAGCTACTCATAATATAGAGGTTGAGCTGCACCTTTTTGTTGTCCATCATTTGGACAGGTAAAAAAAAAAATCCCATCATAATCTATGTTATTTGTATTTAAAGTTATGATAATGACATTCAGTTGCATTTCATTTTCATTTGGTTTAAATGGTATGCAACAAGCTGAACAGAGGATCCACATCGTGTCACCACACACCAAGCAGATGAATGTATTTAACTTTTTCTCTGCAGTGACAAGTTTTGAAATCGGGGAACATTTCTCAAACCACCCTAACAGCATGTTTTTGGACCGTGGGGGAAGGCGGAGTACCCCGCATTTTCCAAATAATTTACCACAAAAATATATATATATATATTTTCTTGAAACGAATGCAGCCATATCTTAAATATATGCTGTGTAAGCATATGCAGCTGCTGCCACCAACTGTTTCGGAGGGGAACTGCTTGTTGTGAGTTACCTCCCCATGGGAACAACCAATCACAAGGCAAGGTTGGCCAATGACGCCCCTCCGTAGCTCCGCCCCCTGACCAGACATCGATAGAAAGAGAGTACACAAGTTTAACTTTGATGGGAACAATTATTTTCCTCTCTTAATGCATACACGACGGACTGACTGAATGTTCTTTGGACAAATTAGTATAAAATTGCTTGGACACCAGAACAGAAGAAATGTTTTGCATCAACCGAATTCAGCGTACCTTGAAAAAGACTTTGTACCAACAAGTTTGTGTCAATGTCAACTTCTTTTCATTTTCCAGTTTTGCTGGTGAATTAACTCAAATGTGTTGATTGAATCTGTTAAAGATTTGCAGGCTGGTTTCGACCCCTCTTTTCTTGTACTTGCTAAAATGATCTTTCTCTGACATTAAGATATGCCTAATGATGTGAAATATTTAGGTGGGACAAAAACACATGACAGAAGAGATCTACACAGATGCAAATACTTCTGCTGTAGAAAAGCTTTTTCCTCATCTACGTCTGTGTCTGATCCAAACTCCATTTCCGGGAGAGACTGCTGGTAGTTATATCATCGCCATTTAATGTCCTTTTCCAAAAAAAAAAAAAAAAAAAAAAAATCTCTGCTCTAATCCGTCACTGCTGCCCAAAATGAAGGAACTGATAAATTTCATTATCCCAACAGAGCAATTTGCTGACAGTGGGGGCTTAGTTTTGGTTCCCACCGGGAACGAGAAGCAGCAGAAGCCTTCAGCTATCGTCGCTCCCTTTTTTCGTTGGAGCCAGTTCACAGTTTGGCTTAAGGAAGCAGGTATCCTCTCTATTTTTAACATAAGGCTTAAAAAATTCCCAGTTTGTCATGCTGTTCTGAGCCCCGTCTGCTCGTGGACTCCCCGTGACGCTCCGAGTACCTTTCCTCAACTCTCTTTTACCCTGCATGTATTCATGGCACTTTCTGATGCCGCTCGCTCTTGTAGTTTGTTCCATTTTTTGTCCTTCTGTTCTCCCTCTTCATGCACCTTTCTGCAGGTATCACTTGCTCTAAAGCTGCAGGTTTTCTGACGTACTCCAACTAGCTCCACAGGCTTTGCCCACTATCATTTCCTTATAGCCGTCATGCACAGTTGTCCTCATAAATTCACTCTTAATGCCATGCAACCTGTCTACGGTACAAAGGACTGTCGTCTCTGGCGCGGACGGCTTTTCTGCCCCATTGTGCAGTTTAACAGTACAGACAGTAATTTCATAAGGCCACCCGTTACCTGCTGAGCTCTTCTATTATTAATATTTACCTGACTCATTCAGTTTAATCCTCAGTCACTCATGTAACCGTTACCCACAAGCTGCCTGTAAAATGTATACAGGCTAAATCTAAGACGTATCGTTGCATCGATAAGCTGCTCTTATCTTCTGTGTTAAAGAAGGTTAGAAATTGAAGGTCGCATGAATTGGTGATGACGTGTTATTGTAAGACACAATTGATAAAACTTAAAACACCAACTATAAAGTCAAAAATGATAATAAGATATATATATATTGCTCTTTAGTTAAATCCTAACTAAGTAATCATCCAGTGGATCTTAAATCTTAATCTTAATATGCTTTAGTAAATATTCTTAGGGGACAAAATTGAAGTGTTGTAATGCATTTTCTTGTATATTCCTAAATCCCACAGTTTTTTTTTTTTTCGTTTTTTTTTCTTTGGTAATGTCGAGTAATGTCTTGGTGCAGTATTTTGACATTTTATTATGCAACACTCATAAAGAAAACTCTGGATGATAAACATCTGCCTGTGATTGGCTAGAAGTGTAGTTTGTTTACATCAACTTCATCAAGTTGCAAGTGCAGACACTGACCGAAGCGCACGCCACAACTTGTACCAAGCATGTGCTTGTCCCAACACCAAACCCTGGAGGGAAAACCCTGGAAAGGTACCCCTACCCGCCCAGTGCAGCAGAATTTGAGCTGTGCCATTGGTCCCAGGAATTGGAGATGCTGATTCTTCAAGGTCAGGTTTACTTTAAACAAACGATTTCCACATTATAAATGTGCAACACTTCACAGCTAATGACATGATGACAACCGTGGTGTGCAGTTTTGCACTCTGGAGGTTCTTAGCAATTAAAAACTTTTTGCAGGCGACTTCATTCTCTTCCACGGACAAATGTGGGTGGCCAGGGTGTGGGTGTTGTGTCCTTTTTTTTTTTTTTTTACACAGTAGTCACATTGAAATCGCACGAATCTGGTTCACAGAGTTAAATGAAGAGTTATGTAGAATCAGACCAGTCAAGTTTCGCATGCGTGATTCTGTATGGCGTACCTTTGGAGATCGCACCCCGACAGCAAGGTTGACGTGAAGCTGAAAAGGAGCGTGGAGGGCATCGCACCTCAGGAGGAATGACACAACAAACGCTGGCCCACAAACATAGACATAGATGCAAACACACCTCCTCTCCTCTCCTTTCCTTTCTTCTCCCTCATTGATGACTCATCCCACTCGGGGACAGCGAGTGAGGGAGAGGCAACAGGAGGGAGGAGGGCGGGAGAAGTGTGAGAGACGACAGTAGAGAGGGGGCCAACGCTAGCTAATAGGTTTGCAGAGACGACTTATTGCATAAAGCATCTTCCTGTTGACCTTTTTGTTTCAACGCTTTGGTAATCCCATAATGTACATCGATATAAGAGACAAACGTTTAATTCCACCAAACACCAGCACTGAGACCGGTCACACGTGGAGCTGCTTTTCATGTTCTATTTTTGTTTTTAGCATCTTTTAAAATTTCAATTTTTGTTTTGGTTTATCAGAAAAAAACACAGAATACCTTCCTTACCAACTGAGCTTCATGCCAAGCTCAGTAGCTGCGTTTCTGTTGTCCGTATATCTGCACAATTTGACATTTCGAAAATACATTTGCTCAATGGAAACACGTCAGTTTTGAGAAAAATTTGTTTTTTTGATTAAAAAATGTTGTTTATTTTGCAAAACTGAAGTGGAAACACTTTTTTCGCATCACACAAGTCACATGATCAGCAACCGGACGTTGGCACCGGCACAAACCACGACGAAGAAAACGACAGGAAGTAGCAGGAGGATGATGGCACAGCATGGTTTTTAGTGACTTATCGCGTGAACAAACTTGTTCACGCGTGATTTTAATTGCGGGGTTTTGGGGAAATTGTAGTCTGCGATTTTACACAAGAGCTATGGATTCAACATATGCAAATGACAACTTTCTACGAAGCGCGTGACGCTGTGAGAGCTATGGAGGAGTCGGCTGCACATGGTCTGAAAAACCCCCAACAAAAACATCCTCCCACCACTTCCTGTTGTCTTCTTTGCTGTCTTCGCCAGTAGCAACATCCAGCTGTTGGACAAGTGACAGGTGTGATGTGAAGAAAGTGTTTCCATTGCAGTTTTGCGAAATACATCTATTTTGATGCAGCTGAAAAACTCCCAGCGCAAAGACTTTATGTTGGGAAAGGTGAGTTTTGGCAGGTTTCCATTAAGAGAATTTATGTTTGCGATTTAAGTTGGTGCAAATGGAAACGCAGCTTGTGTCACCTTGCAACTCCGATGGAGCCCGCTCCAAATCTCTAATGTCTTTATCTTATGCCATGAGGATATTTGGGCAGACAGATAGACCCTTGAGGAGGAAGGGGTTTTGTCACGAGAGGTGAGGAGGAACGCTGTGGAGCTGGATGCATCGGCGAGGATAAAGGAGCGTCGCTGCTGAGGGTATGCCAGTGCTGCTGACTCTTGGAAAGCAAACAGACGGTGGAGCGGTCATGTCCCGTGTGGCTGTATGCTACATATAGCATCCCACCACCCCCTCCACTGCACCACCAGTGCATCCTTTCTAAACATTTTAAAGCCATCGAGGTTATTATAGGATTTAGGGTCTGTAGACTTTATCCTTTATCTGACTGCAGATTAAGTGTGATTAAGTGTGACACTGACCTTGTAATTAAAGTGAAATGTTGGCCGGTTGGCGATTACAATTAATAATACGACTGGAACGCCATGCAGCTGTAACCGTCGTACCATTTGCGAGAATAGCCTTTCATTTTCTTTTTTTCCGGCTGAAGCTGAGTCAAAAAAAAACGGTTTAAGAAAGTATTAGTTTAAGGACGAGCACACCGTTAACGTAACCCAGTCGTTGCAGCTTTCTTTTCCTTTATATGATTCAACTCAAACTGGTTTGTCTTAGTTTTCAGTTGAACTGCAGGCGACACAAGTCACTGGATGGGAAACGTTCTGAAGGGATTCAACACAAACCCATGGTTTCACATCACAAACACCTGACACTTTAACAGGCTCCTTGCTTCTAGACTACACAGGACAATGCACATGTATGAATGTGTGTGGATTTTCGGGGTTACCAGGCGTCTCTGTGGGAACAATTTTCCTACCAGATATGAAAGCTGATCCACAAGAAGCAAGCACAGACAAGCCTCAAACGGCGTGACGCCAAACAAACCTCTCCCCCAAGAGTTTTAGGTGCGATTACCAGACAAAGCGACTGAACTCATTTTCTGGATTCTAGCAGTAATTTTAAAACCGCCTTTGCAATTATTATTATTATTATTGCTTTAATTATGAGTCGGAGCTGGGTGTTGATTAGAGAACGGAGCAATCATGCCAAGTGGTCAAGACAGCGAATGAGATTGCTCGGCATGTCGCGCCGGGAAGCAGCACTGCGGTGTCTCAGCTGCAGAGCAGATGACAAAAACACTCCCCGGCGGTCTCCTCGGGATCCGTGTCCGCGCCCGTTTGAGTCGGCCACAGCAGCTCAGTCCGGTCAGCAGGGTTCGTCTCAAACCAACTGTAAAAGTAGAATTTAAATCCAGCGACCTACACGCATTTTAGACCATGACGTCTAATTTAATTAGTCATTTTAATCTAAGCTGATTGGTAATTAGTGATTTTTATAGCACTTTGCTCTACTTCCAGTCCAGACTAGAACCAAGGCTACATTATTTTGTTAAAAGTACATCGAAACAGGACTGGATTTATGAGACCTTTGGTTTAAATGTTGGGGGTTTTTTTACATCTAGAGTTTGTTTTAGATGTTTATTTGAGGTATAAAAGTAATCCTGTTTTCGCCAAGATTGAAGTTCCACTCCAAAAAAAAATTAAGGAACGAGATTAGCCTGCTTTTATCTTGTGATCCTTCAACCTCTGCTGTTGTGCTTTCCTAATGGAGCAATTTAGTAGGACCCAACAATCTGCACAAATAACATTATAAGACCAAGATCTTTCAACCTGTAAGGAGGAACGAAACCTGAGTCTGATATGAAAGTAAACAGAAAGAAACACTAAAGAAACAAATCTAAAACACAAGCAATGTGAGTAATAAATGAACTGACAAAAAGGATGCACCAAAATGGTTAGATGTTAGAAAATAAACAACTAAGAAATTGCAAAAACAGAAGCTAAATATCCAAGCGTCTGCGGATCACGACAGACTTTTAGCGGTTTAGAGTTAGCATCCTGGTAGCTAGCATCCCTTGAAATTAGCTGCATTTCCATTAACAATAGAATTGAGTGAATTGAAATTACAGAAATAAATTTGCTTAATGGAAATATGGCAATTTCGAAAAGACTTGATTTTTTTAAAAAAAGTGCTTTTCTCTAGGATCAGGTGGTTTTTCAGCCTTATTGAAAAATAAGGCTGGCAACAACAACATCTGGTTGTTGTGATCAACAACCAGATGTTGTTGACCACAACATCTGGTTGTTGCTGAAAAAAGTTGTTGAAAATGACTTTTTTGTCGTTTTCAACCATTGGTGAAAACGACAAAAAAGAAGATGAGAGAAAGTGACAAAAAGTGGCAGTCGCTAATGTTTTTTGTTTTTTTGTTGGACAATGCGTAGCTAGCTCCACCAGAGCGCTCACAGCATCACACAATTCATAAAAATTGTTAAATCCATAGCTCTCCTGTAAAAACCGACCTCAATTTTCCCAAAATGCCACATACGTAGCCACGCCCAAATAGGCGGGGCTTGTCGCTCCAACACTTGAATAAGAAGTCGACGTCTCTGATAAACGTTAGCGCCATGGCTGACTTATGAATACGTCTCATGTAAGTGTTAACATCCACCGGTAGCTTATTCAGGCATGACTTTAACTTAATTTCTCATTTAATGGAAATACTGCGATTGTGAAATTGTGATTTGAGACATTAGCAACAAAGATTTGCTCACATTTGTGATTGAAAGGCAGCTACCGCAGCATCTTGTTCTCTCAGTAGAAAATGTATCGTTGACCATGGAGCCTTGCTTTTCAGGCCTAACGCTTGCAGCCTGCCTACACGTTGTATTTGTGTATTTGTTGCTTCGTTTTCACTACTCCGTGCCTTATTGTGCTCTGCTGCAGCTACAGGAAGTTTTTTTTTTATATCGTTAAATGAATGTGTGAGGGTAAATGTGGATCCTGTCACCCACCACGCTTCGCAGGCACTCCAAAATAAACTGCTCCCACCGTGGATTACTATTGATCCGTGTGGAGCACTCAGCTGAATTTGGAAATAAGGAGCCGGAGAGGGAAACTGGGAGAATATACAACTTCCTCTCTCTCGTCAACTTGACCTGTCATCTGAAGGAGTGCCTGTAGAAAATGTGCTTGAGATGATTTAGAAATACAGTTTGACAAGTTGGAAAAATGACAAATGCTCGCCGGCTGTTACATGCAAGGCAAATTACGTTTTCAGACATATGTAATCTGTTCAACTGTGTATTTCGGAAACAATATAAAGTGGGGGGGAACAAAAAATCGTGACGTGTTGTTTGAATGTTTTAAAATTAAAGGCGAGTCAGAATATAAATATCCAGAATTTTTATGCGGTTCTTTGATAAAGAATTGATATAACGTTGACAGTGTGAAGTCTTCTGGAAATAATTCCTTGAGTTTTTTTATATATTTTTTTTTCATAAGGTTTTTTTTTTTGACAGAGTGGCATGAATAGACTAAGAGTAGTAATATTTCCAGACATTTTTCCGAGTTCAGGGCCGGAGTCTTTGCAGGATTTTTATAGTTTTCTGAAAGACACTTTTTTTTAAATGTAAAAGTTCACTTGTTTTTCAAAGAACCTGAATACATTTGGCCTTCTTTTTTAAGAACAGTTTTTGTTGTGCATTTGTTCTCCCCGCTGCTCCTAGTGTTCTCTCTCTTCATGTCACAGAAGATGCACATTATTTGACTGCAGGGACAGAATACTTCGCACATTGTCACCGCGAATGCTGTGTTCCCATTCACCTGAGATTCACATTCGAGAACGACAGCATACGCAACGTGAGTTCTACTTGAAAACTGGAAGAAACGTCAATTGTACTTTTGATATTCTAGATCAAAACAAATATTCTTACCAATGGATACATTAAAAATGGGATTTGGTTACCGTGGAGACTGAATGCAGACTGGTGAAGAGTTCTTGCTGACCATCCAGTCACGGTAATACCACAGTAGTACCATAAGACAGAATCTCCAACTGTTTGGACATAGTTTAACATTCTGTACGTTACTTAGTCAGTCAGACAACAACAACAAAATAGAATTAAAAATAAATACTATATTATAGCAGTTATAATCCTCTTTCATGCATTCAGGATTTACTCCGAATTTTAACATTGGGTTGATGACAAACCTTTGAATTTTGCCTTCAGGAAATGTTCTGAATAGTTGCGACATTGTTCATATCCTGATAAAACCTTTGGTCAATAAGTTCAATATTTGTGTCTTCAATTGATTTTTTTTTTTTTTACCTTTTATGGTGTAAGAGTCCCTATCCTTCCATTTCCTCCTGCCTTAGCCTGCCCTACCTTACACTCCTACCCTCTGTGCCAAACTGTGCCAGATTGTCCGATTCGTTCCCCCTTTCACACTCCTAGTTGCTATGCTACCACTATTTTCTTGTTGGCCTCTCCCAACTCCTTGGTTCTCTTTAACTACAAGGCTCTGACAGAGCCTCTCTCAGGTCCTCAAACCACTTCATGGTTCAACTGCTGTATTTGCCGTGGGAACTCACTTCAGCCACAGGAGATTACCTCTTCTCCCCCACCTCCAGCCAGTTTACCATAACCCACTGGCCTTTCTGCCCTGTATACAACAACCAGACTGCAGGAAGCCTGTTTAAGCAAATACCAAGCGAATACTTAACAGAATCAACTCCACTATTGCTTATCCACCCTGAGATCAATGGTAATTCCCACGTGTCAGTAGCCATTGTAACACAATTAAGGTTATAATTCAGAATACTCACCATCAGTGTACCTACAGCTTTCCCATCTTCTCAAAAAAAAAGACAAAACCCCGAACCGCCTATATCATCATTAATAAGGTCATGATGAATGTATTTCATCTATTGCCAAACCTTTAAACACAACCTTCAACACTGCCTGACACAACATTCATCAAAATGTTACAATGTAAACTACGGAGTACCCCAAGATCCAGTGTTAGGACCCACTTCATTTCTCTATATCTGTTGGATAGCATACCATTTCTTTTGATAACTGGACATCTTCATTTTTATTACCTCATGATGACAAGTTGAAGTGCTTTTCAACTGCATTTTAGGTATGGCAGAACATTTTCTTCAGATAAATCTGGAGCAGATCCTTAGAACGATAAACCCAACCCACCATTTTCAGTTCTGGCCATGAACCATCACTTAAAGAAAATCAAGTTGTTATGATTAAACCAAATTTTCACAACCCGTGTTAAAAACGTTTCAAACTATGTGTTTTACCACCTGAAGAACATTGCCAGAGTTTCACTCCCTTTCTCTCTCAGTGCGACACAAAGACTTTGATGCATGCTTTTATAATGTGTAGCATTGATCATTGTAACACGATGCTTTCTGGTCTCCCTGGGACAACTACGGGTCCACTGAAGCTACTTAAAAAAAATATATAAAAAAATTCAGCTGCAAAAATGCTGACAAGCACCAGAAAGCAAGCTCATGTAACACGTATTTTATTTTTATTACCGCTTTCACCTCTGGTGCAGTCCTTCAGAACAGCTGAGAGCAGCTGGGGGGGTTGATGTTTAAAAATTCACTGAACGTAAATATGTCCCACGAATATATTTACTCTCTACTTACTTATGGTTTCGAGTTTTGCTGTCTTCTAGATTTTTTTCCTCACTACACCTTGATCAGTTCCTCATTGTTTGATTGATTGAGAACAATGACTAAAGTCTGTCTCTGTTGACGATTCCACACCTTTATTTTCCGTAATAGGGAGCCGTTGTGCTTCAGCTGCGTATTCTACATTCTTTCCGAAATCAGTATTAAGACAAACTATTGTGTCACAGGTCAAAAAGTCATTGGGGTTACATGTCCAGGAGAGAATGCCAAAGGTCCTTTTTCCCAGCGGCTCTCTCCAGCTCATTCTTGGGGATCCCGAGACTTTCCAGAAGGGAACTGTTAGTCTGTCCAGCAGATTAGGTCTGTTCCTGGGTGTTAGGACAGTAGTACGTGCCTGGAAGGTCATCCAGAAGGCGACCTTAATCTGAACAACCCCAACTCAACCCATTTCAATGTTAACAGCACTAGCTGCGTTTCTATTAACCATAGGATTGCGCAAATTGAAATTCCGACAATAAATTAGTTTAATGGAAACACACCAAATTAGAAAAAAAAACCTCTACTTTTTTGATAAAAAGTTTTTGCACTTTGATGATGTTTTTCTGGCTGTCAGAATACATGTATTTCACAAACCTCCAATAAAAAGCTGTTCCCGCATCATACGAGTCACGTGATCAGCAGCCGGATGTTACTACTGGCAAAACCACGAAGAAGACGACAGGAAGTGGTAGGAGAATGATAGTTTGGACAATGTGCAGCTGGCTCCACCAGAGCTCTCACAGCATCGCTCAGTTCATAAAAAGTTCTGTCATTCTAACGTATTCAATCCATTGCTCTTCTGGAAAATTGGTGACGCCAATTTTCCCCAAACGCTGCATAGGTAGCCGCTCCCAAGAAAAAGGGATTTGTTGCCCTGACGCCTGAATAAGATGCTGTCATCTCCTCTGATGGCTGATAGATGATGAGCGGTAGCACTATGGCTGAATTATAAATATATTTCTTGTAACTCTATACATCCATCACTGCTTTATCACATGAACAAGGTTATTCATGAGTAATTTAAATTTTATTTCTTACTTAATGGAAACACCGTAATTGCGAAATTGTTCTTTTTTTGACATTAGCAGAATATTGACAAAGATTTATAGAAACGCAGCTTTTGTCTCTACATCAATCTCCCCCAGATGACAGACCTGCTCACCTTATTCTGACGTTGTTTTCAGCCACAGGCAGGTCATTGCAGCTGTTTGGGTCTTGTGATCTCAGTCATGATCCATATCTCTTTACAATAGGGAAGAGTTGGAACATTGAACCATGACGCCAAACTACAGTGGCTCATTACGTCCCAAACAGACTTACATACGTTGCAAGGCTGGTCTGTATTCACCCCAGAAGCAAACCACACTATTGTTTGTAAGGAAGTGGACCCAGACCTCCTCAAAAACTGAGTGTCAGTTTGGTTGTTTGGTCCACACCGGGATTCACTGGAGCGTATTCACACCTGCACACTTTCCGGACCAACAGGGGAGACTAATGTCTAAACGTCTGGGGTGTGAAATCAACCACAAACCGCTCCACTTGAAGACTCGAAGAGAACATCATCATGAAAGATGCTGAGATGAAGCCTTGATGGTCCAAAACCAGACGCCTTGTTCACAACCAGACGTTGAGTTTCTTTCCATGAACACCGAAGACATGATAGGAGATTCGGGGTACAGTAGGGCTCGTCCAGCCCATACTGGGAGCTCAACTTTGTGTGGAGAATCCAGAGACTGTTTTCTCCAGAGTCTTCTGATTTAGTTAAAAAACAAACAGCCTTGAAAAGCATCTTTGGTGCTCCATACGCCAACCCACAAGTTAATGACACATTAAACTCCGTGAGGGTAAAGATCTGTTATCACAGTCAGAATTGTTATTTTCCAGCATCTTAAATTAAACTTTCTCTGGGATTCTATGAAGAATGTCGCTGATTAGAAGAAAAATAGGTCAATACTCAACATCAAAACATTAGATGCATGAAAAGATCAGTAAGCTTTCCAGGTACACTGCACTGGGAACAGTGGGTGGGGGGAAAACCCATCAAATGTCATGACACACTTCTGACTTATGTTCCCGCTTTCAAGTAAAAGAAAAGAAAAATTATTTTATTTGCCAAAATTGATGGAGAAACAAGACACCGGGAAACGGAGAAAAAGTGCAAAGATTGAAACACTAGGAGGGGAAATGAAAAAGGCTTTTTGATTGACAGCCATTACGCCTGCCCGTTTCCTGCCACACACAAGATTGCTGACCCATCCGACTGCTCGCCCGAGGCCTGCGGGTAGACAAGCAGAGATGGCAGCCCCACTTAAAGAATGAGAGATGATGAAGGGGCGGACGGCGCCTAGGTTGCTTGTTATCTGGAAAAGTCTGTGTACGGCAGGAACTCAAACCAAAGTGCTGCAGTTTGGTGGGTATTTGTTTCTGTTTCAGGTATAAGTAGCATATTTTAAACGAGGTTAAACCAGAGCTGCAGAGAAGACGGGGCCATGCAAAGTAAATCGGTGATTTCATGAATTTAGACATCCTTAATCAATGCTTCATTGTCTCTTCAATTCTGCGACAAACGGTCCGAATGAATACTCTCAGTAATTAAATTTCAACCGATCGTAGTTTATTTGCACTTGTGGATCCAGAATCCAGCCCCCTTTTTTGCCCCATTACCATTAGCCTTAATCTCCAGCTCCTAATCCGACCACAATCACAGCTGCAATTTACATTTGCTCCCTGGAAACATCCAGCCGGATCCCGCTGACGTAAACAGGACACATAATTTTAACAGTGCTGAAAATGTTGCACCAAGGGCAGTTCTGTAGGCTCCTGCTTGAAAATCCTCACAAAAACATCACTTGTGGATATACTATTGAGTGTTTCTATGTATACATTAATGTGTTTTTTTGTTTTCTATATGTTGTTACCTTCCAAAAATAATGGCCTGAGTCGTTCTTTTTTCCCAAAGTGATTTTGGTAATAAATAAATCAATAAATAAAAATCACCACCTCTTTATTGCCTAAAGATGATTTACACAATAAAATAAAATAAAATAAAATATGCAGGCCATTTTTTAGGAAGGTATACATATACATGTAGATATTTTATGTGAAATCCAACATTAACGGAAAAAAAAACAACAAAAACAGGAAAAAGCAACATTTAGGATTTTCTGTAAAATGTAATTAAAAATGGAAATTCCTTTTTGGAATAAATTAGTGCACCCACATATTTATTCCCACCAAAAATGTCTTCAATCACACATAAACCACATGATTAGGGCGTGCTTCTCCGTCTTTCTACTCTGTTTGACCCCCAGACATTCAGCCTGGTGCGCTCCTGCCTGTTGAAGTGAGAGTGAACGCCACGGATCCAAAACGCTGCCTGAGGCTGTCAGAAAGAAGATCGTTGGAGATAAGGAGTCTGGTCATGGATCTAAAGAGTTGAGATCAGCCAGTCCACTCTATGGAAACGAGGTTCCAAGAGGAGGAAATTCAAAACAACTCACCCTGAAAGCAGATCGCAGGATGCTAAGAGCCTTAAAAAGTCCTTCAACCTTCAACAGGCTGTTCCTGCTGTTGTAGTGAAAAAGCATGCCTAAAGAAAATACTGCAAAAGTTTAATTTTCACAGAACACATTTTACCCTGTAAGAGAACCAAATAGGTCACCCAAATGTTTATCAGAGATGGTAAAAATGCTTTTTTTGTTTGTTTGTTTTGTTTTTTGACAATACGACTGAGATTGAGTTGGGGCAAAATTTCTCCCCTCCATCTTTTAAATTAGCTCGTAGTCCATCTCCTGCACACACCTGGTCCTCCGACTGACCGGTCCCTTTGTGGGGCTCCTGCTATGAATCCATGCTCCGGACCCTTTGAAGTCCCCCTAATGTTTTCCCCCTAAGTCTTTGATTCAGCTGCTATTTCCAGTCTTTTTCATATGGTTCCATCTCCATCCTGATTGTGGTTCTATGTCTCTCTGGAAAGTGAAACCATTTTGGGTGAAGCCACTGGTGGCATCTGTCAAACGACTCCAGCTCAACCTTGCATGACCGGCTCCTTTTGGAGGACTGCACTGGGACTGGGGTTCCCCCTCCGGGTCCACTGGGCCCTGATCAGAATCTCACAGGAACATTTGGTTTTAACATCGCAAAAAAAAAAAAGCAGATTAATCAAATAAACCTGTATTTCTTGGCTTCAGCTGCTGGGATACACTTAACAAATAAATTTGAGACAAAGAACTGAGTTTTCTTTTTTAATTGGCATGAATGTGAATGTTAAGAATTAAAAGACAACATGATATTTTTATTGTCTCGGTAAGTATGTTAAAAAGATTTGAGCGCCAAAACAAAACAAACAAACAAAAAAAACTACCAGGAGGTGCAAGAAAGGAGAAAAAAGTTCAACTCCATAAAGTTTATGAATGAGTCAGAACATTCATAAACTTTATACAATGAAATAAAGCTATTTCATTGTGTAACATATCACACACCTAAAATATTGGATGACAAGATGGATAGTACATTCTAAAGATTTATGTTAAGTTTTAATGAGTTTCCCTGTTGCAACAAATATATAGCAGACACTGTCTTCAGAAAGAACAAACATCGTCATAATAAAACGCAGAATCAGAACTAATTTACAAACCAGTGACTGGAACGACGACTGTAGTCATTATTTATCCAGTTAGAACAACAACCTTCAATATATTTCACTGGGATTTATTATGAAGGAAAGTTTTCAAAGTTTTGTTTTTTACAAATAAAATGCTAGTGGGAGAATGTCTTTGCAGTTTTCTACAAGCCGTCAGGTATATGAAGGTGTTCCAGTCAAATGAGTCCAAAATGAATCAGAATCAGCTTTGCTTGTCATGTTTGTGCGCACAAATGAGAATTTTGACTTCAACTTTGCTCACAATTGAAACATTTTCAAGAGGAAGACAAGGCTGAACTGGTTGCAAATATGCTCGCTATCAGTCTGGGCACCCTGAAGTTTAATTGTTTATCAGAGAAACAGCCTGGGGGAAAGAAACTGCCTCTGTGGTGGCTGTTTTTTTTTTTTTTTTGGCAAACAGAGAGAGCTCTTTGGCACTGACCTGAAGGTAAAAGTCAAAACAGTTTGTGTCCAGGATGTGTGGGATCTGGGAAATCACCATATGAAATAGGAAACTAACAGTTACAATCCATGTCTTCAGCAGACAAAGGGAAGCTGGACGATAACGACAAACAAGCATATTTTATGTGTTGTGTTGGGAATCTGTGGCAAAGAAACTGAGCTTGAGTTATTACGTAAAGAAAACTGGACAAAAAAAATGAAAGCCTCTCAATGGGTAAAGATGGTAGAAACACAACCCCAAAAGACCTGTGATTCCAGGTCAGCGGTGCAACTCTGCTTTTTGAGGTGTATGAAAACATATTACCACTTACTGCGCCTGCAGTTGTTGTTTTTCTTTCTTTTTTTGCTAACACAGTTTACTGCTCCATATTTGTAATCTTTCAAGATCAGACCCTTACAGTGTGTGTGGGCGAGCGACAAGAGAGGAGGTGAAGGAGCATAGAGGCGCCTAATCAGTGTCTCTGTTATTAATCTTATCATTTACACAGCTGCTAAGTAAGGAAAATGCCCACGAGGAATTATTTTTCCGCCAGCGTTTGGTGCCCCCTCTAGCACAGCACCCACATGCGTCATGCGTAGTGCGTACCAACTATTTGTGCCACCGATTCCAGCGAAAGGTGCTTTGACAAAGTATTGAGTAGTAGGATTGAATGCAAATTCTCACCACCTTGTCCTGGTGCCGATTTGCTCAAGTCTTCTCAGCAATTCATATTTTTATTTCACAATAATCCACAGTGTGATTATTGTGTGAATAATCAGTGTGAATCCACAGAAGACTGACAATGAAAAAGTTCAGCAGATACGAGGTACTCCACATTTGAGTGTCTCTGCTATGAATCCTGTAATTCACACAAGCAGAAACAGCTGTTAAATGTAGAAAATACCCTCAAGAAAAATATTTGTCAGCCAACATTTGGCGCCCTCTCTAGCATGGCACCCACATGTCACATTTACCCTTACCCTGCACACGGATTCCAGTGAAAGGTGCTTTGACAAAGTCCACCTTCTCACCACCTCGTCCTGATGCTGATTTGATCAAATGTTCTTTTCCTTTCACCTTACAGCTGTTCAAATCCACAGAGATTCAGATTCGTGTCTATAACATGACAAAATGTGAAAACGTTAATCAGATATGAATACCTGTGCAAGGTTACCATCTGAGCTAGCCACACGTCTCCCCCTATCACTGCTTGTCCTTAATTCTTCTCGTCTTCCTGCTTCGCATTTCTTTGCCCCATTTTCTTGATTTATGTTTTTTTTTTTCTGGCACTTGGAGATAAGAGCTAGCCTCTCTGGAGCCCGTCTTAAAGATCCCCACTGTCACCTCAGCTTATTGCTGCCTTCTGGGTTGCGCGGCACAAACACGCTCACGCACACGTGGCCTCCCACTAATAACAGGGGCAGGGGGACGCAGCCCGGATTCAGGGACTTGTAAACACGCTTTCTTTCTCCCAACAATTCTCTTTGATCTCCAGCAAACAAAACAGTTCGCCTGACACGTTCGCCGCTTTCCGTCTCTGCTCTTGAACCCGGCGCAGTGCACATCTCCCACTTCGATCTCCTAGCCCATAAATAAAGCACACTTTGGTCCCCTCGCACCCCCCCCCCCCCCATAGCAGCGCCACGTCTGTCACGTCCATTAACTCAAGCAAGTTCTGCTCAAGCGTTTTCTGCAGGCTGCATGTTTATGTCTCAAAGAAATTCGTTTTTGCATGTGGGTCTTATTTATAGCAACGCAGGGTGTGCGCCTTATGCTTTCCATAAGGATTCAGTGAATTATTATGACTCAAATCTCTGCATAGCTCCACAGTGGCTGCTCCACTTAGAGGCGAGTTCAGGCTCAAGTTAGGGCTCCCACTTCCTGTGTGTTCGCAGAAAGAGAAGCTGAGAGAAATAATTAAAAAAAGAAAGAAAGAAAGAAATCCTGCCCTTCAGTTTCTGGATCCCATGGTCCATAATGATCTGATCTCTGTCTCCCATAGGCGGGCCGTTGCTGTGGCAACCTGATGACGCTCTGAGGCAGGATCAGGAGGAGAGGGGAAGGAGGGAGGGAAGAGGGGCAGGCAGATGAAGGAAACGGCAGCCGCACCAAAGATGGGTTGGGTTTGAGCAGATGACTCACACGGAGAAATAAATATAGAACCTAAACGAAGAGAGAGGGGGAAGAGAGAGAGAAAGCATTTGCTGCCTTTGCTTTGACCTTCCTTACGCCACAATATTTTGTGAAGTTTGGTTGGCTATGTTTGTGTTCATCCACATGAATAAAATCATTTCTGATTCCCTCTTGACATCACTAATTGGTTGAATATTTGATTTTATATGTATGTAATATACAGTATATTAATTTTACCATTGGATGGAAGTTGTGGTAAGTAAACCATGAAATCAAGTTTTCATTGTTTAGTTAAATAATTTTTTTAACTGAATATGTGCTACTGATTCTTGGAGTTAAGAGCAATTAGAAGTTTATCACTGCACCATTTTAAAAATATATATTTTTAACAGTTTGAAGCAAGAAGTTTACATAAACTGAATAAAAAGAGACAGACATGATTCCCCCCCCCCTCAATTCCTGCAGTTAGATCGGGAATTATTCCAATTTGCTGGAGGAATTTTTTTTCTAGTTTTAACAATAAGACAATGAAGCGACATGTTTACTAACTGAGGCTCTTCTTAACTCAGCTTGACTTATTTGGCAGGATAACAATGGTCAAGAAGTTCAAATGAAAAGTTGGAAATACCATTAGCTCGCACGCAGAAGTCAGAATTTGGTATCAGGAAAACATTATGACATTGGGTCGTATGAAAAAACAACTATTTTGATACAAAATTTTATTCTTATTAATAACAGTCTTATTATTATTATTATTATTATTATTATTATTATTATTATTTTGTTAAATACCAGAGTAATGGATGAGATAAGAAAAGCAAAAAACCTGAGTGAGTGTGATAATCCACAAAGACTGAACCATATGGACTGAAATGCCACTCAGCAAAAAAGGAGTCATTATTCCAAAACAGTGAAAAGACCTGCTACACCTTCCAGGGACAAAGACCTGGATCTTGACGATGTGCTCTGTGGTCTGATGACACTAAAATTGAAGTCCATCCATCCATTTTCTTTACACCCTTGTCCCTGGTGGGGTCAGGAGGTGCTGGTGTCTGTCTCCAGCTACTCTACGGCCGAGAGGCGGGGTCACCCTGGAGATGTCACCAGTCTGTCGCAGGGCAACACAGACAGAGACAGGACAAACAACCATGCACACACACACTCACACCAAGGGAGAATTTAGAAAGACCAATTAACCTGACAGTCATATTTTTGGGCTGTGGGAGGAAGCCGGAGTACCTGGAGAGAACCCACGCATGCACAGGGAGAACATGCAAACTCCGTGCAGAAAGACCCCGGGCCGAGAATCAAACCAGGACCTTCTTGCTGCAAGGCAACAGTGCTACTAACTGTGCAGCCCTAAAATTGAAGCATTTGATGATAATGAGCCAGTGGAAAATTTTTTATTTTGAAACTCAGACATACAATTTTTTCTAGAAATTTCCTGAGATTAATTTCAAACCTTCCGAGTTTTTCTAGCAAATGTTCAACTTTTCCAAGACAGAAATGTCCTACTTTTGTCTAGAAAATTGACAAGGCTGATCTCAAAATTTGTTAAATTTTTTTAAAGCAAATTTCAGATTTTTAAACTGAGAAATTTCCAAAAAGTTTTTCAAGAAAATTCGTAAAACCTCATCTAAAAAATGTCTAAGTTTTTTCAAGAAAATTTCTGAGACATTTTGGGTGGAAATGTATTCATTTTTTTCGTATCTAATACTGCCCTAATCCGTCCTGTCTGATTCAATGTGTGAACAAAATATATTCAATAGTTGATTGGATGTCTTTTTATACAGCACAGCTAACATTCCCATCACCTTTAAATCAGTTTTGGACAAACAATAGACGATCTTTGGCTAAAGCTTCTGTATACAATGGCATTCTTTCAGTGAACTCAACACTCTTTAGGACCCAGGGCGGCCTCCGGGGGAAGTCCTCAGCCGCTGGCGGGGCAAGGCAGAGCCCAGGAACACATCCACGCACATCCACGCACACACAGGCAAGCCGAGCTCCTCTCCGACAGAGGAGAGAGCGCACAGAGGGATAAACACAGGCAGACCAGAGGAACGCGGCAGCGGCTCTCGTGCGTCTGCTTTGTGTGTGTGCGCGCGCGCGCGCTCGCTCGCTCGGTGCTCGAGACGACTAAGCGGGGCGGAACATGGAGGGGCTCGGGAAAAACGCTGGGAAGTGACCTCGAACCGAGGAGACAATTGGGGGGGAGAGAGCGAGAAGAAGGACGGACTGACAGACGGAGAGCTCGGACGGAAAGGAGGAGAGGAAGAAAGGAAGAGAGAGAGAGGGAGAAGTCTGACAGAGGAGAAAGAAGAGTGGGGAAGGGGTTCACCTGGAACTCGCAAGGATTTTAAGGTGACTCCATTGGGCTTTGTATGTCGCTGTGCTGAAAGGTGTGTGTCGCTGACATGTGCTGCGTGGCTCCGCACTTGGAAGGAAAAGTGTGGTGGGTTCGCGTTGTGCGCGCGCGCGTGTGTGTGTGCGTGTGCGCGCAGCGTCGGTTTACGTTAGCGCGAGTTAGTTGTGGAGGTTGTTTTCCCTTACACGCGTGAAGGGAAAACAACCCTCACGCGTGAGCTGGAAGTGACCATTGTAAACTGGAGTGAAGGGATCAAAAGGAGTGGCTACTTTTTAGGGAACAGCCTGATCCCATTCCAACACACACACACACACACACACACACACGCCATCACACACTTCTCTGGTATGTTACTTTAAGTTGAGGAACAGGAAAGCAGAGTCCACTTTCACCCTCCCTTTAAAATCTCTCTCTCACCAAGTGTTTGCATCCAAGTGTGGACTTTTTCTCCCACAAGCCAGTGCACACTTGCAAAAAAAAAAAATAAAACAGCTCAGGGAAATCTTTTTTTTTTTTCTTTTTTTTTTCCAGAGAGAGGCTTGATAAGTAGTAGCAGCTCCAGTCAATGTGTGTGTGTGTGAGATACTATGTATCTGTCTGCATGTTTCTGTGCCATATACGGCAAACAGGTTGAGAGGAGGCAGATCTGATCAGACGCACAGCAACAGAGGAGAGAGCGTGGCACAGGCTGAGCAGCAGCACACTGGATTACACACATACACACACAAGCTCTGGAGCCAGGAGAACAGCTGGGAGAAATGTGTGTGTGTGTGTATGCCCCAAAGCTTTTTCACTTTAATGCATGCGTCTGCCTTTACACGTGCAGCACTGTTTGCTCTCATATTATCCTCCTGCCGCCATGTGAGCGTGCATGCGTCCAGCTGAGGCTGTGTAAATATGTAAGAGAAAAGGTGGTGTGTGTGTGTGTGTGTGTAGGGGGGGTGTTTGGTCATCTACTCAGACAGCCTGGACGACAAGAAGCTGGAATGCAGACGACGAGGTGAATGGAAAGAGAGGATGATGGAGATTTTTAGGATAGAAGAGAAAGGGAGGAAAACAGGAGGCGGGAGGAGAGATGCTCTCTCCAGGAGTGCTCAGTGTCGCTCATTCATAATTCACCTCTATGGCAAACGTTCATTCACATATTGACCCCCCATGGCTGAGCTCACCGTCTTCCCTGTCTCTCAATGGACGCCCCCCTATGGCGAAGTGTTCAGTTAGCCCTTCTTCTTTTATCACTTTCTCAGACAGGCAGCCTGGGCATCTCCATGTTTCTTTATTTTTTTTTCTTTTATTTTGTTCGGCCGTTCCGGTTGTTCGACGCCAGCAGTTTTTCAGCGAGAGCCTCTTGTGTGAAATTGAATCGTGTAAATTGAATATTGAACTCAGACTCCACCCCTACACACAGATAATTGGTTTGGATGGATCAGTGGGTTAGTGCTCTCAGTACAGCTGTTGGACTGATTCCCTGAACCCCGGCTCAAACAGTCCATAATGGATCCATAATTCATGTGTGAATGAATTGAATCGTCTGCGTTTTGAATACGAGCGTCGAGACGGTTTCCTCGGACCGCTGGCTCATGGTTTATTCAGCGTAAGCATCCCAAAATGGCTGTGTGTTTTTTCTTCTTTCAATTTGTTTTGTTTTTTAATATTTCTTGTGCTACTGGGGGCCTGCCTGGGAGCTGCACCATCATCGCCCACCGCTGAGATTTGGTCAGCTGTGGCTGCCGGCCATATGGCGGTTGAGTCTAAAACGCAATGTCAGGTGAAAGCGTGCATCCGGGGCCATGGTACATTTAGTTCTGAAAGGTAAACGTTCCACTAAACATTACCTTATCAGCAAAACTGATAAAAATATCCTGACCTCTTAAGTTGTTGGGGGATGATGGAGTGTATTTACTCGGTGAAAAGAGGACAACGTGCATTGTGCGTCTCGCATGGGGAGGCGGCATTTGTTACAAGCCGGTCCTATTTTTACGGCGCAGCAGGCAGGTAGGGAGCGCTGAGCAGGTACATGTATATTTGGGTATAGTTTCAGAAAAAGAACAATAATTTAGTTCATTTGAATTGATTTATGCTCGCAGTAGTAGCGATCATTTTAAGTGCCTTTATTTGGCCGTAACTCGGTACTAGAGATGCATCGATCAGATTTTTGGCCGATTTCTAGCTGCCAATTTTTATGAAGTTTTGACTTGCCGATATCAATTGGAACTCTTAATTTTCAAAATACATTTTCTAACCTTTCTAATACGAGGATGTCATATTTTATATCAGAGGAGGCAACTTTGCCGCATAATTTTAAATCTGTAAAATTAACACAATTTTACAGATTTAAAATTATTTTCAATCGACAAAAAGCTGTTGTTAAGGTGATCTGAAAATTTCAATATATTTTTATGAAGACCTCACTGGCATATATGCTCATTTATTACATCCATCATAACAACCTCAATGTGACCAATTGCTTTGGGGTAATTCGTGAGTTTAAGGAAATGACGGAAACATTGCCAATATTCCTAAGTAACATCTTGTCCATTGAGATTTCTGTTTAAAGTGACTTATCCAAACTATGACCAATGGTTTTCTGTCTATGTATGGCTAACACCCACTTCACCTGGTAAACAAGATCTTATGTGGCATCCCCACAGAGGGTCCACTGGGTTATTGAGGGTGAGGAGAGCGATCCAAGGCCTTTTTCTTTATAAACCTCAAATCCAGTGGCTGGGTTAGGAGTCCTTTAGGTTCCTGTACGGACAGAACAATGCGTCAAATGTCGACGCGTGCAGGGTTGACAAAAGCTCACGGCTGGTACGTTACAGCCGACTTGTATTAGCAGCAATGCATTCGAAGAAGTTGCCACTAAAACTGTCAAATTCAACGACTATATTGCCAAGACGTTTGAAAGCCAAGAGACTCATTGCCCACCTCGACAACTGTTGTCTTGTTAAGAGGGAGGATGACTTTTGAATTTGTTTTTTGTTTATGAAATTGATAGTTTGTCACACAATGTTTTGTTAGCCCACATAAACATAAACAAAAAAAATCATTCTGTTGCGGTTGCTGTTTGGAGCAACAAACTTCAAACCTGGTTCTTTGGGCAGTCTGACTTTGTTTTACTTCTGTGGAAAAGGCAGAACAGTAGGGTTTGATATTCAGAATGTCGATCAATAACTAACTGAATTTGTCCCGAATGCACTACATTGTGGTAGAATCTCTTGTTCCAATAATCGGGAACTAGATGATCGTCAAGACTGCATGATTAAGAAAACACGTGACTGTTTTTCTCACTCTTCTTTCTCCTGTATATTTTTTTTGCATTGTGAGCATTTCAATCTCTAAACTCTATATCAAGGTATTGGCATGAAGGCTTCACTAGCCTGCCCCAAATTTCTTGTGCGTTGGCGTTGCAATGGTACAGACACAGTTTCTGTTAATTCTGATGTTCATTATGCAGAAACCTCGCCGTGAATCTTTGGTGGACATGCAGGAAAGACGTATCTGACTGATTGGGAAACGTCAAATTCTGCCACTGGCCTCCAGATGTTTAATTTAGTTCCGCATATTTTCCAGACTCTCTACACACAGATTCAACACATGCCAGTAGTAAGAGTGTGGCACTTCTGTCTCAGCAAAGTAGGTCACTTCCACTGACAAAGGTATAATTTCCACTGAATCAAAGAGCTCAGAAAAGTTTATTTCTAATGAAATAAACTGACTGTTGGATAACTTTACCGATTTCACCTGGCTTAAGTTGGCTTATGGTCACAGAAATCTGCTATAATTGAGTATTTTTATATTCATTAAGGGATTTTCCTTATGAAAATTGCAAAAACAAAAAAGTATATTTTGTCACATTGCAACCAAAACCTTATTCAATGTTGCACTTTAAAGGGCTCAGTATTACTTAAAATTTACTTTTTTGAGCTTTACATCATTTTATGATGTTATTCTCTCATCAGAAACATACCTGGAGTGTTGCTTTGATTCTTTCACGTATGTTTGAGAAATCCTTTAATCTCCTGTGCAAAACATCTGGATGGACATAGCTCCGCCTTCAAGGATGAAACTCCTCTGAGCTGCAGTTTCCGAACTTCCACCTCACAGAGCAGCCCTTCCCCTTCGAATTGCCCACTCAGCTCCTTCAGACTAGCCAACAGCAATTAGCAAGCACCTGGTGGAACTGCACATCTGCTTAGCTCATCAGTGAATGCTGGTAAAAATGTGATGTGCTGACTTCCTGAGAGCAGTTTCAGAAAGATATGGAGCTTCTTAATGAGACAGAGGCCCAATTCCAAGGCGCTATTACAAGGCGAAGTTTCTTTTAGGTCATTTTTACAACAACTGAAGGTAACGTAGTTTCTCGATCGTGCTATAAAATGGCACTGTGTAGCTGGAAAACATAACTGCTCGTTTAATTAGGCGAATCAGAACGCTAACGCTGCACACTGACAGCCTAACTGGCTGTTGCTGAGTTTTTGAGCATTTAAAAATGCTCTTCTTGGATCCTAAGAGGAGGTTGTAAACGCAACATTCAAGAAGCCTTTCCAAGCCAATAAACGGCTTGTCAAATTCAGCACGCTTCTCCTCAGCGCCGCCAAGTATTTGCTTTGCGTGTGTGCTGAGAAGAAGCCTCCTGTTTGTACACACCTCCTGACCAGTACACTGCAAACAAACAAGCAGAAAGAGGCGAGCAGGAGGAAGAAGGTCAGATAAATATAAACTGGGAAGTAGAGCTTATGATATAGTTTGGTTGGATCCCACAGTACAGTTTATGCCGGTGTCATCGGAGCTCGTACCTTATTATGTTTTAGCTCTTCAATAGATTGGCTAATGTTCATCTTCTACCGTGCGTACTTTATATCAAGGTGTAAAGCGAATTCTTCCCAAAGGTAACAGTGACCAGAACTATTTGGCATCAGCAGAGAGGAAGGAGGGTTTAACGGAATGCTTTTCATCTGCAAGAATCTTCGGAGGCATGTAGGACAGAGTCAGGGTTCATAGCGCTGCAGCCAAAGCCAACCTGAAGGGGGGGGGGAAAGTCAGCTTTATCTGGGCTGCTGTTCATGTCAACCTGAGCACAGGCACAGCAGGAAGACTGTGTTACAGCCAGGGAAAGAGAGAGAGACATTTCTTTATCGCCGCGCATTGAGTTGGTGGTAAAAAGGTCGGTGTGCGTCTAAATATAGGGGAAGGATATAGCGGTTAGGAAGGAAGCCTTGTGGCCTAAAATTCAGCTTTCAGAATCATGGGGGGGATTTCCCTCATGATTCTGGGTTACATGGGGAGGAATTTATCCACCTATAGGCAACTGTGGGACATATGAAGAGTCTGAAATTTACCTGCTACCTGTTTATTCTGAAGGGTTTCATTAACAGAATGCATTAATGCAGCTTGCAGCGGCTCTGTTTTTTCACCAGGTGGTTCTGTTTACATGTGTCCATCCATTATTGGTGTCGATCTTTAGGAAAAAAGGCAGACCTGGACTGGTCTTCTGTTTACATGTGACACTGTATTACAACCGACCCAGTTTAGATCAAAACTACAAGTCACATGAATATTTCCTGATTACATTAAATACAATATTTCCAAATGAGTACAAAACAGGCAACATAGCTATTTGTCTGTTAGTTGCTGTCCTATGGCAAAGTTTTTTTTAAACTAGCCAGTAATATCTTGGAACTGAGGTTACCACAACCTGTTTTCGCACTCTTTGATTCATCAGTTATTATAAATGATGATTTTTCCCTCCAAACAACATTCTCTACTCAATTAAATGTGATTAAAATGGGTAAAGTAAAGGTAATTTGCACTAATTCACAACACACAGGCAGTTTAACAGTCTGGGAAAAGTGGGACAAAGTAGCTCAAGGACAACTTCCCCAACCTCAGGATGCCTTTAGCAGCTTCAACAAAAAAGTAAACTGGGAAGTGTGTGTTTGTATTGGTATGTGTTTTTTTTTGTTTGTTTTTTGTCGGGCTCCTCGGCAGCCACGGGGTCCATTTCTTCAGCTGTTGAACCATTCAGACTTTAAAGTCTCCTAACTACAGAAATACTGTCACACTTCAGATCACTTTGGCCTTTTACAGCTCTGAGAACCCGGGTGGGTCAGACGCTCCATCCTCCATGTTTGCTTGGAAACGTTGACATAGACGGAGACGGTGGACGACTGGAGCCAAACTCTGCTGACTTAAAGGAGCAGACACACACATGCACACACACACACACACACACACACACACACACACACACACACACACACACACACAGTATTACAACTGCAGGGAGGGGACGCTGTAAGCCAGTGGTGTCCAAACTTTCTGCTATGTTGGCCACAATTCTCAGTTTAAAGCACATTTGCTTCACAACTAAAACATTTTTTTTCCATTTTAAAGCACACAAAATAATTCTGTGAAAGAAAAAAAGCTATATTTTACTGTAATAATGTAGTTGATTTCATGTTAAAGGGGATTTGTAAACCAATGTACATCAAAAACATAAAAAAGAGCCTTACTTTTTTTAAATAAAAGGACTACTTTTTATGGAAAAGTAGAGGAAAGTCACTAATTGGAATCAAACATTTTCTGTTGTACCAAACAACTTCAATTTTAGTTTGTTAGAGGACAAAGATACCCTAAGAAAATTACAAAAATTATATCCAATGTGCCAGCAAGTCAAATTTCAACCATTCTTGAGTGAAGCTTGGGGGGCCGTGTAAAACCGTCTCAAGGGCCAACCTTTGGACATCACTGCTCTGCAATCTTGAGGAAAACCTTCGCTTACAAATTTTTAGAGACATAAAATGTTGAAGCTAAAAAAAAACCCCCACTGAGTCAGCCTAAAGTCTTGATGTGAACTGTTTATTGCAGTCGACTATTATTAGATTCAATTACATCAATGAATCATGGCAGCTGTACAGGGAATTTGTTTAATTTATGAGATCCGTGATTCAGCTGTTTGTGTAGCTTCGTCCGCTACTTTTAGCTGTTCAGTCAGTTTGTATTTTACTATGTTGCAGAGATGAAATATAATGTGGTGGAGTAATATCATTTAGTTTATCAAACTACCCAAAAGTCATCTACTCCAGTTACATAAGACTGCTGGCAAAGTAGCAAGCATCTTTGGCTTTTGTTTCTCCAGGAGCAGCAAAAGAATAAACACTTTTTTTCAGCGCCTTGTTAGTAAGAATAGTTTAAGCTTTACTGTTATGCTCCTAATTGCACTGATTGAAAAAATTTAAGTTGTTTTTACATGTTTGACAAAGCTTGTGAGGCTACTGGTGTAGCTAAGTGTGATGTAGCAGTGCAGAGTTGTAAAATAAGTTTGTAGCTCAGAACATTTATGTCTGTGTTTAAAAAGAAAAAAAATGCTGTAAGTCAATTCAGCGCTGCCGTTACGTATTGAATCGGTATCAGCACATACTAAACTTCAGGTATCAGTATCGGAAGTGAAAAAGGTGGATCGATGCATCCGCCATTGTCTTCAATTGGCTGTTGTTCTGGATTGAAACGCACGCGTTGAAGGGAAGCTACTCGGTTAGCGCCTCTCTGTCGTGTCCTTCGTGTTACACAAGTGCACAAGCGCAAGGCCGCAATGACACATGCACACAGTTTCAGCCTCGTGCAGAAAAAGACGTCAGCAGGAACAAAAATAGAGCTTATAAATGGGGGGAAAAAGTGCTTTGTGTTTTGCAAGGACTGATGTCATGTTTGGTCTAAATCCACGGCCGACGAATTAGGGGGCAGCTGCGGCGAGTATCCGCCTGCGCTGCGTTAGCTGACTTATCTGCTGTCTCTTTTGGCGCTTTCAGAGGCGCGCAGTTCAAGGAGTTGCACTTTGGATGTGTATGCTTTTGTATGTGTGTGTGTATGTGGGTCTCTGTCGGCTTGTTTGTGTGTTTTCGGCGGTGGAGGCATGCACACTGTGACGCTGCTCCGGTTGCCACGCAACTCAGGAACGTGGGAGGAAGGATTTCCTGTCCTTAGGAAGCTGTGTTTATAAGGAGGGGGGGAGTGAGAGCGAGCGTGTGTGTGTGTATTTAGATTTCAGTTTGCATTTCAGCTAAATATGCTCGAGTGCTTGTGTGAATTTAATGCGTTCTCTGCCTGAAGTAAAAGTGCTATAGAAAGTCATCAAAGACACACACACACGGCATACGGATAGAGATGGGGCTAAAAAGGCCTTTTCTTGTCCTTTTTGAGTTGCATAACTGCTGTTTGCAGAGCTTTGTCTCTATACGCCCCTCCACCACCGCCGCCCACGCGCTCACATCCACCCATGATGTCATCAGCACGCCACATTTCATGTCTCCTCTCGCACACGAGGCTGCAGTTCTGTCTCTCTGCCCTTCACGCAGTCATAGAGACGCACGCAGCAGCTGGCCTGTCCTGCAGCCGTTGGACCCCCTCTGATTACGTAATTGACACTGAGTGAATGGGATGACGTCAGCTTGGCTCTCGATGACTCTCCCTTTCTCTCTGGCTGGCTGCGGTGATGTCATAACTAGATGCAGCCAAAGACATTGGGAGTGTGTGTTGGCATGCAGAGTTGCATGGGGAGAACACAAGTCCCTTTAGAAATTATTTTTATTTGGTAAAAAATGGCTCAAATCCTCCTCTTCTTTTCTTTTGCCTGGAAGAAAAATAATTCCCCAACTGTTAGACATGTTCATGCTTAGGCCTTTTGTATGTTTAGATGGTGGCTTGATGAAATGATATCTTGAACTCTTTTACATTTTGCCACGCTGCAACCAAAAAGTCTCTAATGTGTCTTCTTGGGATTTTAAGTGATGGACCAAAACAGAGTAGTGCATAATTGTGAAGTGGAAGGGAAATGATCCATGATCCACAATATAATAGATCTAAATAGTATAAAAAACAAAAAACAAGTCAATTTGTATGCAATGGAATCCCTATATAAATGTATCTGTTCTGTTAAGGTCTTAGAGGTTTATTGTGCTACTGAGTGGTGCAGTATGGCATGAGTTGGTATACTATTTTGTCCGTTTCCCTTATAAAACCAATCCATACAATCAACATTTGCTGTACCATTCCTGTGCTCCTTTCAGTTGTATGTTCATGGGACAATGGTACGGTTAGGGTGGAGCTAGTGGCGTTGCACAATACGGTCCATTTATTATTTCACAGAAAACGCAAGACACACCAGTGCATCATGTTTGTCATTGCACTAGTATCACACTACGTTAGGCATTTGAGTTTATCCCCACTTGCCTGGTGAAATTCCTACTGGCGGTGGAAAAGCTCTCTCAATTGTCCCGGACTATAAAATAGAGTACCAAACTTTGCCAACCTCTTCTGTGTTGGCATTGGAGAATGTTGGGCAACAAACAGCTTCCTTAAGACCAAGGAACACAGCAGACAGGTCTGTTATGAAGCAGGTTTAAGTAATAAAACTATACATCAGCTTTTTAAGACTTTTTGAAAGTCTTAAAAAGCATTGTTCAGTCCATCATCTGGAAACAGACCTACCAAGACTTGGCTGTCCACCTACACTCAAAGTTTAGGCACGAAGAGCAATAATCACAGAAGCAACCAAGAGAGCTCTGGAAGAGCTGAAGAGATCCACAGCCCATTAGGTAGAAACTATCACTAGAAAACATGTTCATCATGTGAAAGAGTGGCAAGGAGAGGGCCGTTATTGAAAGAATTCAATTAGGCATCCCGTTTGGAGGGGAAGCATGGAAGAAGAAGGTGCTCTGGCCAGATGATTACCCCTCCCCTTGGTGAAACATGGTGGTGGCAACATCCATACTATGAGAATGCTTTACTTCAGCAGAGACACAGAAGCTGGTGAGAATTGATGGGGACATTGATAGTGGTCCTAAAAGGAAAGGCTGTAGGAGACTTGAGACTGGGGCAGAGGTTCACCTTCTAGCAGGACAAAGATTCGAACCTAAATGGCTAAGATCAGTGCAAATTCACGTAAAAATGGCAACGTCAAAAGTAGACTTAAATCTAAGTGAGAATCTGCGGGAAGGCTTGAAAGTTGCTGTTCTAAGATGCTCTTCATTCACTCTGATTGAGCTTGAGACATCTTAACAGAAGAATGATAGAGAAAGGTAGTTGTGCAGTTGTAGGGGACACACAACAAACTTCAGTTTTTTGACAACATATTTAAAAACCGTATTCCTCTACTTCATAATTGCCCATGCCTATACGTTATGTTGTTCTATCAATTAAAATCCCAGTGAAAAATATTGACTTTTGTGCCTGTAACGTCACAAAAAAAAAAAACGTAAGAGGGTATGACTGTTTTTGCAAGACGCCGTAGACACATGGGAAATTTAGAGAGATTCCTTTGTTGACATAGTGTTACTGCAGGCTCCTGAGACTTCTGTCTGAAACGGGCTCACCAGCGCGACGTAGCTTGAAGCTCCATCACCTTATTGCCCTTCTTCTGCAACTGTCTTGACCTTTGCTGCCCTCCTCATCCTGGGACTCGCCAACAATCAAATGTGGGAAGTGAATGAAATTGGAAGAAGAGATGATGCGGGGCTGTCTCCACAGATGTGGTACACGGCCGTTCCTTATTTTAGCTAAAGTACACATCATCATGGAAAAGAAAAATAAGCAATTTAAGTGGTTGGGCTCTTTTTTTTTTATTGCTCAGGAGGGAAAAAAAAAAGAAGCTATATCTGGTTTTAGCTCAATGTTTGGGCAATGGCTTTTCGAGACGTCTGTATTTGTGTGTTGGGTAAAACAGGCTGCCTGTTGTGGTCTCACAACTGTTGTGGTTGAAGCTCTGAACATCTGCCATCTCACACTGGATGGGAGGACTGGGAGCTTTTAACAGACCTCAACACACACCCACACACACGCTCTAATACACTTTGCGTTTCTTTTGTCCTCTCCTTCCAGCCCCAAAAAGCCGTGGGGGAAATCGCACAACACGGTGACTTGCAGGTCAGACCAAATCAGCAGATTTAGCCTAATAAACTGATTAGCACTAGCTCGTTGTGCGTAAGTCCAAAGCACAAACAGAGCTCTGCACATTCCACTGACCAAACAGCTTAACGCTAAACAGGGCTGTTTAATAGTGTTTCACAAACATAAAGCAACACAAATCCACGAGAACATGGAGGCTGCACCCACCTTTTTAGATTGAAACGGATCAAAAGGATACCGACTGCTGCATTAATTATATACATGTGCACAAGATACAGATTCACATGTGGCCTCCCCTAGCTCCAAAAGGAGTCTTAGGGCCTTAGTCAGCGTCTGTGTGTCCGTGCGTGGGCCTGTTCCCTGGCACTCTGAGGGGAAAAAATACCTTCCCATATGATGTAAACACAAAGTCCCTGTTTGTGTATGAGACCGTGCGCCTGTGTGTCTGCGTGTGTTTCTCTGTGCTCTCATAAGCTTCTGCTTCCTGTGTGTGTGTGTGTGTGTGTGTGTGTGTACCCGCGCGTTTGTGACTGGCATGCACAGAGATAGGATTCGCTGTCTTTGACAGTTTTCCAAATTATTCCCCAACACTGTGCAGTTCTTTTTAAAGATAAGTTCCTCTGCCATCTCTGCTTTGTTCCGTGGCGGAAAGCAAACGCGGCGTTGTCAGAGGCAGCTGACGTGTGACGGCGCCGACTAAAGGGAGGGCGGTCAAGTCAAAAACTTGAGCCACCCGTTTGAGTTTAACCTGTAGGAATGTTGGGTTTTGAGTGTTTAAAGTCGCACCCAGGACAAGCCACATTTGGCAGTATTTGTAAGATCCTTGAAATCAAACAAGAGTTCCTTGACATGGTGTTGGCAACAGAAAGGATCTTGAGGCATTGACCTGATCCTTTCTCAACTCATTCTTTCAAAATGAGCTGCTTTCGCTACAGTTAACTAGCTTATTCACATAATTTTAAATTAATGCATCTTGTTTTCTGCTCTTCGACACATAGTTGAAGATGACTGGACTTTGTGTTTTTGAGAGAAGGAACCTCTTGGAAAACTGTGCCCCCAGACACATACCCTCCATTGTATTAAAGACTACACTCAAGCTAATTTCAATGTTTGCACCCACCATATGTCTGTGAATCCATTAACTCAACAGGTGAAAAACAAATGTTGCTCTGTTGCTACCAACATGTGTGAAAGATTTGCTTTGAGTAGCCACAGCAGTGTACAAGTCGAGCCCAGAGATAATTGTGGAAAACAAAGACACTCAGGAGTCCCACTAATTCTTTGTGATGAAAATAAGAAAAAGGACAATTTGAGTAAACAGTAACTGACCATTGATGTTGTGTGACTCTTTGTGGTGGTGATGGGTTTAATTTGGCTGTTTTTGCTGAACTGGTTTGCTGCAACCGAACCAGAACATTAAGTTGGATTTTATGTTCTTCCAGGTATCAGTTTCTGACTTCAGAGCTAAAAGATAGTAAACAACCGGGACTTTTTCTTAGGTTGCTGTTGTGTTCTTCAATTTCTACTGGCTGGTGGGATGTACCACTAAAAGTGCCACTATGTACCACCAGTAATATTTCTAGCATGGTTTGAGAACCACGACCCTTTAGTTAACAGGTGTGGTCTTTTTACCCCGACTCTGTGGTCAAGTCAGATTTGCAAGAATATTTGAACTCTTCCCCTCTATAAACAAGAAAAATAACTTCTTCCCTAAAGTTAACAAGAAAAGCTTTACTAAGATACAATTGGAAAACTCAAATTTAAGATTTCTCAATATATTTCAAATTGAGAGTGAGCGAGGAAAAAGTTGACAGATGAACCAGAGCTGATTTTTTAAAAATTGTTTGATATACATGAATAAAGTAAAAAAGTAAGTTACATGAAAATATGATTAGTTTTTAGTTGTCCAGACGATAACGGAGTACCTCTGAAAGTCGTTAGGGCTCAGAGCCTCTTGATAAATTTTAATATTTGTAAAAATATCAATGATTTTTTATTTTACCTTGTTTAATTTTATTATTACCACTAACTGTCCAAACCTTAAACAAGGCATTCCTGAAGGAAGCTAAATCCTTATTGATTTCATGCCTTTTCTGCATTTGTGCATCACTAGCTCTCTGTAATACAACAACAAAACACAACAAAGTTTGTAATCTGATGGTTTTGGTTTTTTAATCGTGCAGATACATTTTTTACCAATTCGGTCTGATTTACCTTTGAGACCAGCAAATCAAGTTTTCAATTTTAATTTACGGCGAAATTTAATTTCTGTAGAAACCCATAACACACCTATTCGCTGCTTTTATTTTGAAGTGTTACTTTGGCAAAGGAAAAAAGCTAGAAAACACTAAACACTCTTTTGACATTTGAATTCATATCACAATTTTACTTGGTTTTAAATATCCCAATTCTCAACAACAACAAAAAAAACATTGGCATGTACAGTGTGTGCATTGATTATGGAGTTTCACTTGTACAAGCTCAAAACATTTACAAACAGGCTCAGATATATAAAGGATACCCAGCTGTGTCCAGGTTACCACCATTAGCTCTTGACTTAAGAAATATAAGAATATGGAGGTCTAAAAATAATTAATTCACTTTTTACAATAAACCAGTGGCACTAATAGTAAAAAAGAATTTGAACATTCTCTGACCCTTGACCTTCTCTCTAGAAACACAGTTGTGTTGATTTTGGACCAGTTGCTCATTTCTTAGTTGCTTCCTCTCAATCTATCAATCTGTGGAAAAAGTAACATCATTACAGATGCTTACGCTGGCTTGCTTATGCTGGCTTACTGTTGTAGCATTGTTTATGATCAGTTTGAGTTTTGATGGATTTTGATCAGATTAATCGTGCTGAATCGATGATTGAAATAATCGTAAACAAATTTAGAAATCGATAAACTGTAATTTTTTTTTTTAGCCACGACTGAAAAGAGGTCATTTGCTGTAAAAAAATTAAATACTCAACACAGTAATTAAGCCAGAGCTGTACATATGTGTATATATATATACATTTTGAGTTTGAGATTATAAAGAAACCCCCTTTGTCTGTAAACATGTTCAACCCAAAATGTCTTAAGTTCCATAGTTTTAGGTTCATTCAGTTCAAATTCTGTAAACAAAAAAACTTCCTGTTAAGCACCTTTTGCTATACAATTATCAATTTATCAATAAATAAACAGGTCAGCCTGGAGCTTTTCACATGTTGACATTATCAGTATTCTTGATATCTGCATTTACCTCCAAAAAACTGTCCAGCTACCTGCTGTATCTAGACAAAAAACAAATTTCTTTGCAAAGTGACTTTTATGTTGCTGTGTTTGCATTTTTGCATTAGTACTTTTGTGATTCATGGGAAAGCCTTAAGTCACAGACTTTCTCTCCAACGTTGCCAGGGACAAATGTATAATAATAACAATATATTCTCAGGGGAAAATGCAATTGGAAAGAGGAACAGGATTTACATTGTCTTTCGCCATCCACCAACTGCAGAGTGAAAAGCGCGAATGTTCCTACAGCCGCCGCGGAGTGCCAAAGACGGAGCTTTTACTGCGGTCCGTCAAGAAGCGGCGCCGCATTCAACATGTTTCTGCTCCAACAGTGAACGCCAGGTGCAAAACAATCATCAGCTGTCAACACATTCATCACAACCGCATTCAGATCTGGTCGGGGGCCACACAGGAGCTCGCGCTGGAAACGATACGTGTCATGTGTTCGTTGCTGGGCAACTTTGTCTCAAACCTCCCCACTCCTCCTTCCGCCCCTCGCGACCTTGCGACCCTGCCAAGTCTGGCGTTACCACCGCCCCCCCTCCTCCTCGCCGTGCTAACACTTGTATGAGGCTGTGTGTTATCTGAGACGATGGCGCAACCGCTGCGTGGCAACTGGGAACAGCTGTGATTTCGCTGAGGTTCAGGCAAGTGTGTACACACACACACACACACACACACACACTTTTAAAAAAAATTTTTTTAAATGTTTTTAGTGCGCGCGTGTTCACGAGACCCTGGCCGTCACTTTTCGTCTGCGCGTGGCAGCCACTACAACTTAATATGGCACGCAGACACCTCAGCAGCGATGGACTCAATCATCCATGTCGTCAGCTACCCCACTCAAAGCGCGCGCACACCCTCAACCGTGTTGTCAAATTGCAGCCATAAATAGCCGAGTCGAGGGAGCGACGGAGAGCAGTCATTTCCCTGAAGATCCATTCATTTAAAATACTGTTATTCAAGCCTCCCTCATCCTTTGTTCAATAGTCTTATTCATCTCTCTTTTGACTGGAAAACCAAACAGAGCCCCCGTCTTTTGCTTGCCAGTGCGAGGCGTTGTGCATGTGCGCACGCGTCCTTGTGTACCTTCTTAGCTCTTCTCCATAAGTGGAATGCCCTTGGCCGTATGACCTGCGCGCTCCTTGGCGAGCCCTCCGCCGAGCGCCCCCCAGGGTCTGCTCTGGAGCGGCCGCTCGAGCCAATAAGGAGCTCTGGCTGGCAAGTGACATCATTTAGGAGGGGATCTTTAGGGCTGGCCCCCTCGAGGTGATTCGTCGCAGTGAGAGGGTGCTCTTATTGTTATTAAGATTGAGTGTTATATGAAGGGCTATCAGAGGAGAGCCCCCTTAATGAAAGTGGAGCATGGAGAGCAGAGGCAGCAGCAGCAGCGGCGGAAGCGCTGCAGGGAAAAACCGCGTGAAGGGGAAGAGCCAGAGTTGGAAGAGGAGGAAGACTGAGGACGGGAGGGGAGGAAGGAGAGTTTAAGGTGGAAGAGGACAGGCCAAGAAGAAAGAGAGCAAGGGGGTTGGCGGGGTGGAGGGGAGCTGGTGCTGAATATTTAACAGCTGTGTCCAGACTTGCTGACTCTGTGTGTTCATGCTCTGAATGTATCATGAGATGCAGGCAGTGGGTACAGGAAACCGCCGTAAAAAAAAAATAAAAAAAATAAATATATATATATATATATATATATATATATATATATATATTTAAGATATATTCTTTATATCTTAAAGAAAGAAAAGGCAAAAGTGCAAGACCTAGAGGACGAGAGATCAAGAGCGTGTGTGCGTAAATGCATGCAAATTTTCCAGGTTTTTGTCCTTCTCTATTCTTCTGTTCATGTGTGGGTGCATCTAGGAATGTGTGTGTGTGCGTGTGTGTGTGTGTGTGCTCAAGTTTCACTCAGCATTCGGTATAAAAGTGGAACGCCCTACCTCTGAGGAAAATTCCACCCTTAGCTGCTCCTACATTGTTGTTGTTGTAAATCATCAGTTTGGGATGTCCAGCATCTCCTCTCTCCTTTTTGCAAACATGTAGTTGTTTACTTTCTTTGTTGCATCTGTAGTCTTTTAACTTCCCTTTACACTTTTAGTTAAACGTTTTACTACACTTCCCAGAATGCCTGCTTGGTTGGTGCACTGTCTGTATTCATGTCAGCCACAACATGCAAGTTTTAGGTAAAGTAGGTAAAGAAAGCAGCTGAAACTTTAGTCATTCAATATTTCAACGTTCAAATCCAAGCGCAACGCTTATGAAGTTGGAGATCATTTCCTCTCGTTTTAGTTCTACATGAACCCATGGTAAATGATGTTGGAAGGCAAATTATTGATAAATCATATACAAGTAAACATGCCAGTGTTAGCTTAGCATTTCAGCAAACATAAGTTCAATGAAGACTGCGGCTGAATGTGTATAACTCTTTAGAAACAAAAGGTTATCCTGAAGAAATTACTCTTGGGTTAAAATATCTGACGGTGTCATGAAAATTGGTACTGGTTGGCTTGTCACAATAAATCAATTAATCACATGATAAACTTACACTCAGTAATTTCCATTTGAATTATTCATAGTTTTTCTCTTTTTTTGCTCTCTTTCCTCCAAAAACTGGATGACAGAAGTCCTCAATCTGGTCCTTTTGACTCAACTAGTCTTGTTTTAAGGACTGTTTTGTTTAGAGTGACTTTATTATTAATTTTATTTGTTGTTTCTGTTGTTTATTTATTTTGGATATTTAAAATGTCTTCCATTTCCAGTGGTAAATGTTCATTAGACTTTAAAGTTTATTGATCTTGGATTACTGTTATGCCATTACCATTACATTAATTGAAAATGGTCTCAAACAACAATATTATTGTTTATCGCAATAACTGCTATGGACAATTTATCGTCCAGCAAAATTTGTTATTGTGACAGGCCTAGGTACAGCTGAGTGAGTCAGGTGGGACACAGGAGCAATGCTAATGTAGATAATGTAACAGTAGTAGTAACGAAATGCAGCTATTGATGTCCTGTACATTCTATTATGTGGCATTGGACTGGTTAAAAAAAAACCCTCAATACTTTAAGAAAATTATATCATCAATTTATTTCCTACGACTCCTCCAAGATGAATTTCTGTCAGAATGCTGGACATCTGAGACTCCTAAAGTCTTTTGAAAGACCAAAAAAAGTGAGTGCAAGACTTATTGGTTGTTTCTTGGGATTGTTCTGCCTCTTTATAGCTTTAGTAGATCTACTGCTGTGTGAAGTTGTATTAAGTTTTGCAGCTTGGCCGTCGTCCAGCTCTTCCACCAAATTCTTTTAGTTGTGCACGTTCAAAGGGATATTTTCTTACTTAAATGCTTTCGAGCAAATCTAAAGCTATTTAATTAGTGCAGGTTCCACTGGAGAGCTGCGGCGTTGGATATCATTTCACAGTTTTAGTGAGGAAAACACCGGAGAGCCTTGTTTTGATTTGCCTATCAAGCCAACACCTTTTACTACATGCTGCTGTAATTCCCAGGAACACCGACAGAAATTAACTTTTTGACTCGCCTGCAAACGTTGGTGAAACTAAAATAAAGCAAACCTTACAGGGAGTTATTTCCATGAGCTGATGAAATGTCACTAGTAGTGCGTTATACATGTGGACTGGTGTCCATTGGCTATCCACCTTTTGTTTTCTTTTTGGCCATTTGACTGACGATTAAGGAAAATAATACCGAATAAAACAATTGTGCCTCTCATGTTGCAGCATTGACATAATATCAAGATTACTTTACCACACTCGACTATATGCCGACGTTCTGTCAGCGCAAATGATTCATTCACCTCAGAATGCTGATTCCTCTCCAATTTATTTATTAAAACATTCCTTTTGTTTTATAAAAAAGTGTGACAGTGATGCAATTTAAAAGTGACACTCTTTATCCTGATGTAAACACGCTATACAAAAGCAGGAAGCTTCAAAAGACACTGCATAAATGATGGGACAAGACTTTCCACGACTCGTGCTTTCTTTCCTCATATCTAGATTGGCAACGGGCTTTTCTGAAATTTTCACGATATGATGACCTTGAGATAATACAGTATATCTTGAATTGACTGTAGCTTTAAAACAAAGATGCTTGTTAAATTCAACCAGATTTTATCTAAAATTGTTTACCATCCAGCTATCCAAAATGGCTACCTTGAGAAAAGCAATAGTTACCACACCTTGACTCTCTGTGTCTGTGTTTCCATTTACCATATAAATGTAATTACAAAAGTAAATTAGCTAATCGGAAAGATACCGATATTTTAAAAAAAATAAATTTTTGATACGTTTTTGCACTTGAATGAGGTGGGGGGGTTTTTGGGCTCTATTGAAGTTGGTGTATTTCACACATATTTTTGCTATTGGCGGAAAGGACAAATAAGACTACAGGAAGTGGTAGGAGGATGATGGCAGAGAATGTTTTTAATGACTTATCATATGAACAAACTTATTCACATGTGATTTTTATCTGCATTTCTTATTTAATGAAAACATCGCAATTGTGAAATTGTGTTTTTTCGACATTCGCGGAATATCAACAAAGTTTTCTGCACATTTCTACTGGAAACATGACTAGTGTTTTTTGCAATCAGAAATGTTTCCAGACAAATTGCTTGAGGAAAAACAATCATCTTTCAACCAGCTTCTAGTGCAGCAGCAGGTAGGGGAGGGGAAAGGTAGAGCAGCACTCTGTTCTCCAAGCAGTCAGGAAAATAAAAAAGTAATTATTAAAACCTTCCAATCCATCCAGATCGTGTTGCCGTTGCTGAAGAATTAAATGTGTTCACCACATCCTTTAAGATGATAGGAGTTGCTGAAAAGCTGTTTATTTTCAGACAAAGCTTATTATGTGGCTTCAGCAGAATTAGATAAACACCCAAAGCAAAACAACTCCTATTAACAGGAACCAAAAGAATGAATCAAGACAAACTAGGTCTCTAAATTTGAAGTGACCAATGTGTTTACCAAGTGTACTTTGTCTACAAAACCAAAATCCTTTCCCTGCTGTCAAGATTCTGCTGTAAACCTTTGGTGTTTCTGATCTACGTGTCTGTTGGCAAGCTTTTCTGGTAGCTGTTTGTGATAAATGATAGAATTGGTAGATGTTTGAAAGACTTTGCAACCAAAAGTGGGAGTGAGTTGATGCCAGTGGAAGAAGGTGAATGAAAGCGTAAACCATGAAGGGATGAACTGACTTCTTGAAGTGGTTTCAGAAAACTCCAAGGATACAGACCTGTTGCATGAGACTCAAGGCTGAAAGAAGTGGAGGGGGCAATAAAAAACACAAGACTCTCCTTGAATTACTCTAAAAATCTCCACTTGACGAGAGGTGCATCGTTGGATATTTTTGCACTTGCGGAAATAATGCCAGCCCCGTCTCCTTCTCCAACACATCGGCGCTGGCTAGAGGAATGTAAGTGGAAATCAGGGGACTTCAGATAAAAGATCAGAGGCCTTAATGTGAGCCACGTTGTGTGTTGTCCTCCCGCTCCCCACTCCCCCGTCTCCCGAGTTCTCCACATCAGGAGCGAAACAGCCTTTGATGAATATCTACAAAGAGATTTGAGACTTATAAAGCGCGGCAATTTATCCAGGTATGTTATCTTAAGCCTGGTAATTTGGGAATTCAATTCGCTCATCGGGGGAGCCAGAGGGGAGCCTGCGGTGTTTGTATCAGGTGGACTCGTATCAGATTGGTTGGTTTTAAAATAAAAGGTCTTGGGGCTACCCAGTTAATAAGCGGCAACATCTTACCGCTGTGGTTATCATATTACTTAGTGATGTATTTCTTTGTGCATATATGAGAGCATAACCATGCATCAAGGCCTCAGTTTTGCGTCTAATCTGAGCAGCATCATCCCTCACCCCTAATTCTGCTGGCAGGACCTGTCAAACAGCATGTGCTGAAAGCAGGGGTGACTTTGAATCGCTGCTAATGACCCTGCGATCTAACCATCCTCTCCATTTTGCTCTCCCTCGCTCGTTCTTGTCTCATCCGCCACTGTCAGTAGCATTCACGCTCACCCTCCTTCTTGGGAAGACCAGCGCTGTCCGCTGCCATCCTCAAGATCTGCCAATTGGAAAATACGACAAACACGGAGTTGTGCGAAGAAGAAGCCCGTTTATTTTTTATTTTTGTGAAACTAACCAACCCTGTGTGAGAGCGGAGATTGAAGCCACGGCGTTGTTCGTCAATGAAAAGACAGGTTTTTGTCGTTGACCTTTTGTTTAAGCTTGGCAAGGCCTACTGAGTCAAAGTCTTCTTCATCAGGGGACGCAGAGGAAGACTCTGAAAGACAGACTCACAACAGCAGCATACATCCACAGCCAAGGGAATTCTTTGTACGCAATCCGTCAGGCAACACTTTTACTTCAAACATGCAGGCTTGCTGCCAAACCCATTTAAATCTTGACCAAACAAACCAAAAACAGTCATCTCCTTCATTAACAATGTGAATTCACTAAGAGATCCTTGAATTTTGAAGTATATAAAAGAAAAACCCTTCAGGTTAATTCTTGTGGATAAATTCAAACAATAAAAGCGCCAAACCAACGTGGTCCTATATTGAATAAAATAATTGTCCCTTAAACCTAAAACCTTGTTGCGCCACGGTCTTGGGCAAAAACTGGTAATCAGTCTTTTAGATCACTATGCAGACATTTTGATCCACTCTTCTTTGCAGAATTGTTTTAAATCAGCAACACTGGAAGATTTTTGACCATTATTGACCATTCAAGTTTATGCCGCATTGTCTCCATAGGGGTTTTAACTAGACTACTCATTTTGCTTTAGCAGAGGAACTTGCTGGTGTGCTTCCGATCAGCCTCCTGCAGCAGAACCAAAGCGTGCCTGATCCCTGGAGTAGTTGTTGATTTGCTCTTGGAAAAGCTTTGTAAGGTTGCCCACTACCGTCAAGGTTCTACACCATTTCATTGTTTTCTTCATTTTGTGGATAATGGTTCTCACTGTGTGTTTGCTAAAGTCCCAAAGACTTAGAAGGGACGGTTTAGCCCTTTCCAGATCGACAGATGTCATCAACTTTGTTTCTTATCTGTTCTTGAATCAATTTTAGATTGAGTCATGATGTGTTGCTCCTTAAGGTCTTTTAGTCTGCTTCATGTTGTCAGACAGGCTCTATTTTGTAAAGGTGATGTCTTGGTTCTGCAGAAGTCAATGTTGCTAGTCAAAGCTGAACCTCCAAAAATTGGTCATTGTATTAATTTGTGATTTATCAAGGGAAAATCTGCTTTTGTTGACCTGATGATCTGAAAGTTTAGAGGGTTAAATTCTTCTTCACAGCTCTGTATTTGAACAGCGCACCCTGTATGTCTCTTTTAACAAAACAGTAGCTGGAAAGTGGGTGGACAGCATAAAATATGGAATGTGACATTGATGGGAAGCAGAGGTACAGTCAATAAAGCAGCCGGAGAGCTGCAGGCCACGGAAAGAAAAAGTGAAGCCAGGAAAGGTTGGCTCTAAGGAAATTGATGGCTTTCTCCTCTTGTAAAAGTCACCCGAGATTATTTTTGATTAATTGAACGAAACATGAAATAAGATCCGTGAGAAAATGCCATTAACTTTTCTCTTTTAACTGTTAGCGAAGACATGACCTAATTTCATTTTTAAAGGGGCTAAACCCTTTGTGCATTTAATTCCGCTTTACTCCTTTGCACAAGTTTTTCCTACGTCCCAGACAGACATTCTTTCCATTCATCTTCGACAGCACTGAAATCCAACTGGGAAGAGTTTGAACTCGCTTTTCAGAGACAATTCATCGCAGCGAGCGTCCCCTCGAGTTTCCTTCCCCCCCCTCGATCAAACTTCCTTTATGCTTCTTAGGTATTTTAGTGGGATGCAGAGACCCCCTCAAGAGTTATACAGAGCAGTTACTGACAATATTGGTGACTTTGAAGCATAATTTAATGGATTTAACTTCATGGAAGAGCATTGAAGTGAATAAATTCACCCATAATCGCAAATATAAGCTTCCATTTGATATTGAAAAGTTGGAGAATCACGTATCACAAAAATGCCATGTGTTGGTATGTAATTTAGTTTTATTTATTTGGCTGAATTTGAAAAGCAGACGTCAAAGATGACGATGGTAGTTTGTGACCGAAGAGGCCATTCAAGCTGAGAATTGGATACTTTTACATCATTGTGTAAATAAAATCCGAAATATTGATATGTGTGGCTTTCACTTACTGTTTTATTATTATTATTATTATTATTATTATTATTATTATTTAGTGTGTGTAAGGTAGGGAATGTATTTATTATTCCCCTTTCTATTAATTTCACATCATTTGTTGAGATGGTGAGAAACCAGTTTGTCAGTTTGGTGATGCAGTCATGGATCAGCGTTTGGTCTAGAGTGATGGTGATCACTTCAGGATATGAGCACGTCTTGTGAAATTTATTTGACAAGCTCTTTAAAGAGCTCACTTGCATATCGGGAGAAAGAACACCTTGAAAATAATTTTATCACAATCGCTTTTAGTTCTTGACATGAACTTTTAGCTTGTTTTCAGTGCTTGCTTACCGTTTATTTATTCTTTGTAGTCCAGATATGATCTTGGTATCACAATTGAAACAGTATTGATCAGTGATATTTAAGTCCACTGAGGTTGTTTTCACAGATAGTCTTGGTTCAATTGGGGAGGAAAGTTGCAACCTTTATTACAACTTTCCTCCTTCACACTGCATTGTGTCAAACGATCCAAACTAATTGAGAAAGCTGTTCCTCACCTCGCCTGTGGTGGCACTGCACCAAGAACCACTGAAGGAAACGACATGAAAACCTCTGAAGAAGACACTGAGCGCAACTTCCCTCTTCACGAAATGTAAACCAAAATGGAGTCACATCAGATTTTAGCGGTTTCTCTTTTGTCTTTAGTAAAAGAACACAAGCTATTTCTCCCACTAGCACTAGACTCACTTTTGTTTTGATTGTATTTACCCAGAATGCCTTGCACTATAGTTCTCGTCATGGTTTTGGAGCTTTCTCCGGTCCAATAGTATTCACATATGCATTTAAAGTGCACCAGAGTTCACTTCAACCAAGCCAAGAACTGCGTTTTAAGGCGGACCAGAGTTTGGTTTGTTTGGTCTATTCACACCTGCCCAAACGAACCGAACTAATGTTTGATTAAAGCGAACTTAACTGGTCTGAATGCACCCTAAGAGTTGAAATAATCTAGTTTGCCACTGTTAAACTCTGTTTAGTTGGCAAGACCATCAGAAAAAAACTTTTAGTCACTTAGGAGAGAGAAAAAAAACGCTCCGCAGAAGGGTGAGATCTGATATACTTCATTTTTAGCCTGTTTGGGAGTTTGTAAACAGACTGAATTTAGTTTTGTCAGCATTCAAAGCACGTTTCAGTTGACATAAGGTATCTTGTGCGGTGTTAAAAACAGCTTGTAAGAGTGGGAGGGAGGAGTGAAGGATGTAAGCAGAGTTGTATCATCAGCAGAAGCGCTGGGAGGACCGTCAGCAAAGGCAGGCCGGAGAGGACCGTATAGCCGCCTGACAGATTGCTGCTTCACTCTCTTGTCCTTGTCTGTGCACTTTTTTTCTCCTCTCAGCCAGAACCTAAGTTCGTCAGCCAAAGGTGATCTAATAAACTCCTCAGTCATGAGTTTCCTCGCCAACGTCGAGCCGGTCAAATACTTTCTTGATCGCAACAATTTATCTCAAGAGTTTGAGTTTGTTTCGCTTATTGGCTCAAATCCATCCGTTGTTTTTGGCCAAAGAGCTGCTGAGGGTTTCGGTAAGCCAGACTAGGTTTGGACCTTTGGAACTGGGATTGCTCTTCCACTGGTTGTTGCTATGGTTTTTTCTTTTTTTTTTTTTTTTCTTCTTGTCTGGATCAAATTTAGGCCAGTGGCCGAGAGCCCGAGCTGCTGTTTGTTAAAGATAAGTGGAAAAGCCGGGGGGGGAGGAGACAACAGAAACAGACACAGAGAGGGAGCACGGTTTCATTTCTTGCTATATTTTAACTGCAGGACAAACATCTAAAAAAGAAAAAAAAAATCTCCCACACCACCTCAAAGCATCATCCACCCCCTCTCTCCCCTCAGTGTGGGGATCCCGATAGATGACGCTGCCCTCTTTCAGCAGTTCGCTGAGGCTTCCTCTTTGCTCTTTTGTGGCCTGAACTCCTCTCTGCCCGCTATCAAAGCTCTGTTGGCTCTGCACTGGCTGCTTTGATTTATCGTATACTGTTTCTGGCAGTCTCCCTTTCTCTTTCTTTCTTTTTTTCCCCTTTTTTTCTCCAACTCTCTCTTCCTCCCTCTGCCTCTCCCACACACACATAGTCTTCGCTTTCCCACAGTATTGTAAAGGAGCACGAGACGCCAACTGGGACCTGCTCACTGTCAAAGAGAAAAAGACAGGGAGGCCTTGGAGGAAGTGAGGGAACGTTTGGGTGAAGGATGGAGAGCGCTAAGGAAAAGGTGGAAAATCGGACATGGGCAGTTCCTGTTCCTGTGGGGATTATTAACACTGTTGATGTTTAAAAGCTTCCATCAAAGCTAAATTTAGAATCATATTTAAGACATTTCCTACTCGTTTTGACATTCATCACAAGTATTTTTACCGGGATCGGCAAAAGAACGTTATGGTGGACAGCTAAACGATCCCAATTACCAATGGGACACCTCAAGGCTGTGTTTCCGGCCCCCTTCTGTTCTGGCAGTCAACTTGTAAATCCACTGCACCTGCTAACTCTAATGGGATCATAAAGTATGCAGCTGGTAAAACATATCGTTACCACAAAATTTTGACGTGCAAGACGCAATATTTCGTGAAGAATTGTCTGGATTGAAATAAGCTAACTATTTAAGTCCTATGCGTTCAGGCTCACTCTGCCTCTTATATGGTGGGTGATGCTTGTTTGCTGCACCATGAGAATATTTAGAAGATTTGTGAAGATTATTAATACAGTTGATGTTGAAAAGCTTTCAGCACAGCTAAATTTAGAATTGGATTTAAGTCTGTGTTTGTTTCAATGTTTGAGTTGATTCGTATCAAATTTAAAGACGTTTCCTACTCATTTTGACATTTAGTGAAACGGATATCTTTAACTGCGTTGACAAAAGACACTTAAGGTGTGGGTGTGTGTATACGGATAGACTATCTGTGGTCTAAGTTTGCAATGAAACCCTATAAAACAGACATGTAAACTTCAATTATTTACTTATTGCAAGACATCTCATTATCGCAACATTCACCCATATTACCACATACAGCATGTTTTTGTTTATTGTTCCATGCTAGTTGTAAGTCTCATGCATGCAAAATTGAACATTAACAGCTAAATAGAGTAATAAAAGCCGCCACCAGAATCCAGAGTTAATGGCAGTGATTTATGAGATTTCCAGTCACTTTCAATAAATTAGAATATTTGTCCCAATGAGTCATGTCAGATTAAACATACTTTTTAATAAGCCCACATTTCTGTTTTTAAAATATGTTTTTTTAATTGATCTGATGTAATATTCTAATTTCAATGTAATGGAAAATTATGATTAAGAGAAGTAAAGAAAACAATGTTAAAACATCAGCCTTTGTCTAATTAACCTCTACAATTTGTTTCTGTTGGTGATAAAGATGCTGAAATTTTTAATAATGTTCTAATATATTAAATATATAGTGAGCTTCTATGACCTGCTTATGGTCTACTGTAAGGATGTGTGACTCCAGTGAAACCTGGGTGTTTTCCTTGGTTTATAACCTTGATTTCAGTCTCAACTGGCCCACAATGATGCCAGACATACATACGACAATGAGACATTTCATACCCGCTTTGACAATCAATGATTTGAAATAATGGTGTGTCATCTATTCCAAGTTGACTGTAAGGAGATTGGATTCTGTGACTCAAATAAAAAAAGAAAGAATCTGTAGTCCAGAGGTCGCTCAGATTTATTTTTGTCTGATTATAAGTCATAATCTGTCATGTTACATAAGAGTCATAAGGCCCAACAAGGATTTGGTCTACAGTCAGTGGAAATATAGGGTGATGTACACTTTTTACACATAAGACTTGAGTAATTTTTTTAAATGATTTTTTTAAAAGTAATTCTTAGAAAATACCAACAAATCCATATTTTCGGGAAGTCGTTTGTTTGGGGAACACATAGGTAAGAAATGCAGATTTTTAAATAGTGAATTTACCGGAGCCACCAACCGCATCAAAGATTCAGATTAGATTGAGTTTGATTTATGCAGCCGGAAAAGAAAAAAAAACCTTCTTGGAAAATAAAGCAGCTCTTTCAACGCCCTTGTGGCCTGACAATCAGTTTTAGATTTAATCCAGAGATTTGGTTTCAGATAAACTTTTCATCCCTGTCTTTCCCAGGCTTCTGATTTTCTTCCTAATTTGCCAAGAAAACACGGTCAGGCCATAGAAGCTCAGCTTTAAAATAAGGAGGAGAATTAAACCGGCTTTTTCAGCCTGGTCCATATACATAACCTGCAGATTTTGGGAATATTTTTCCACCTCTTTTAATCTAGTAGTCTAGCAAAGTTCTATGTTTTATCTCAGAAGATATAAAAAAAATCCTTTGACATTTGAAGGAGACTTAATAAATGCTAATTAATGGAGAAAACCTTTTCCACACACCTTTTTTTTTTTTTTTTTTGAGGTGATATTTTGTGCTAAATTAAGACAGTTGGCAAAATAAGTAATTGCTGTGGATACGGTAATTACTAATCAGGCAATATTGGACTCCTAAAAATAAGCAACAGTTATATTTATCGCACTCTTTTCTTTAAGAATTTCTGGAAACTTTAGATTGCATCAACTGGACAGCAAACATTTATTTCACTTTAGATCATACTGTAGGCAATACTCGTTTAACATATTTAGCGCCCCCTAGAGATAAAGAGTGATGTGCTCTTAGAGGTGCGCTAAGTAATTTAAATTTATTTATTTTTATAGGGCTGAAACGATTAATCAAATTAATTGTGATAAATTGGTAATATGAAATAATCGTCAACTGATTCAGCAACCGATTAATCGTTAACTGGAGTATTCAGACTAAAAAAATCCATTTGGTGAAAAACAAAACCATATTCAGCGCAGTAATTAGGCCAAAACATTTTGCGTTTGAGATTAAAACACGTTTGTCTGTAAATATGTTATAGCCAAAACTCCTCAAGTGGTATAGTTTTAGCTTCTGATTGACAGCAGTTCTGTTTATTTTTTTATTGAAAAACTTAGTTGAATTATTTGTTTATTTGCATCTTTCAATTCATCTCCAATATTGTAAAACAAAGCTTAAAGAGTAAATAGAAAAATCTGTAGACCGTTCCCTTTTTCTATCCGATTAATCATCATAATAACGATTAATCGATTAACAAAAAAAATCAAGTTACAGCTCTATAATTATCTGGTGATGAAGCAAATTGGTGCCAAATTGGTTGTTACATAAATGCTCATTAAAAAAACAACACAAAAAAAAACCTAACTTTGACTTAACGGTTAACTTTTCATGCACGTTTTCTCGTGTATGTGTCTCTAGAAATAAAAATAAAGTTGCCCTGAGACCATTGTGTGACAGGTCAGCTGCAGGGGAGCAAACATGCTTAAAACAGCGATTCCAAATGGGAGCAGTGACGTGTCATGGTCATACCCCCTGGAGCCTTTACTTTTTTATTTTATATATATATATATATATTCATATATATATATATATATTTTACTTTGACCTCAAAGTTGCAGGCAGTCCACTACACTTTACCCTTTCACCACCTCCAGGCACCACACACACGCAAGTCACCTTCAGGAAGCCACGTCTGCAGCCTCCGTTTGCCTTCGTGTGTGTCCGTGTTTGTGCGTACGTCTCAGTCTAATTGTTTTCCGTCCTCAGAGAGCGAGAGTACGCGTGACTTCATGATGCTGGCTGCTGATGAATCAGACCAAACGGACTGCTTGTTTGCCCGGTCCAAATGTCTCCTGTTTGCTCTGTCGGTTTAGACCACTTTGAAGGATGGATGCACTGCGTCTGCACATGTGTCATCTTAAATCACTCTCACAATTAGATTTTTTCATTTATTTTTTTTATTCTTTACTATACAAAGAACAAGTTAGTTGCACGTTTGCTTTTCCTGCACTTTTCCACAGCGCACCAGCTTGGAGTGGTTCTTTCAGCATAAGCGGCACCGATGTGCTTTATGCTCTCGTTTTTCAACTTGAAAGTTCTGGGGCTCGACTCCCCTAACTATACTATCATGATCTTATTATCTACATTGTAGGGGGAATAAAATGCGGGAAAATGGTTAATCCCGAGGCAAAGCAGTCAGTGAACTCAAACATAGAAAAGTAGGTATGCAGAGCAAAGGCTCATTTTGTCTCATATTTCATTTTTCTGTTCTGTAAATTTGACCATCTGTGGTACAGGAAGTTGAAATGGTTCCTAATTATTCAGTGACGTAAATGAAGCAGACTACTAAAAAAAACAAAGTGTACTGTTTGTTTATATTCAACTGGCTTTCACCTGATGCCCCAAAATAAAATTCAGTTCAACCAGATGCTGTTACAAGGTACCTAAGTGGATTCTAACTGGCTTTGAGTCCAATTGGAAGAAAAAAGGAAAGTTTTATTTAATTTTTTTTTAGACAAATAATTCTCTTTACACAAATAAAAACCTGAAAAGTGTGGTGCGCATTTATATTCCTCTAAGGCTGACTATAGAGCGCACCTCACTATAAGCCACACCCACAAAGTTTTTCCCCCCAAAGAACTGGAAACCTACACATATAAGCCGCACCAGGCTATAACCTGCTGGTATCCCCCCCACTCTTGGTTTTCCACAAGGACGCAGCAGAGGGCTGCGTCTTTAATAAATCTGATATTAAGGACGCAGCCCTCCGTCTCCAACGCCGAACCATGGATTCGTTCTCGCCGAGCTTACGTGCAGCGTCTATCGATCTGTACTGCCAGATCAATAAGCTTCGACTTAAAAGCGGCATCATATGAACTTCTTCAAGTTGTTTCCATGATGAGTTTGAAAACATTTCTCCATCGTGCCTGATGCTAGCATGTGCTTGTTCTAAATGAAAATCAGCACTTTCTTCTTTGATTTCCAATTTTCACTTCCTGCTAAAGAGCGCCCTGGTGGTTAAAGAAAAATCCACAGAAAAGCCACACTGGACTGTCTGGATTTTTTTTATTTATGTTTTTTTCCCCACCAATGCAAGCTTTGCGTTTCCATAGTTCAGAGCGGTGTTGTTTGACAAGTGCATTTTTAAACTTCTGTTCATTTAGACTTTGAATTCAGGTCAACTTTATCAAAACACATTAGTCATGCTATGATTCTATTGTTTTTTTTTATTCCAAGAATGAAGTCCTAGTCAATTTTACAAGAACACAGTTGTAGTAATACATGAATAAAGTCAAAGTAATGTGAAAATTGAGCGTTAATTTTACCAGAATAAGTTTATAATATCCAGAGAAGGAAGTAAAAATTTTGGAGTGTTGCATTGATTCTTTCATGCATGTTTAAGAAATCCTTTAATCATCTCCCATAGCAACCATTCAGCTGTGCAAAACGCCTGGGTGGACTTAGCTCCGCCTTCTAGGCATAGCTCCTCCGCATAGATGCAGTTTCCAAGCTTCTGAGCTACTAGCTCAAAGAGCAGCCTTTCCCTACTGCTCCCCACTCAGCTCCTTCAGACTAGCCAGCAGAAAATAGCAAACACCTGGTGGAGCTGCGCATCTGCTGAGCTTATTATACGAGTTACTTAATAGAGGAGGAATGTTGTGATAACTTCCTGAAGACGGAGTTTCAGAAACAGCCTGAGTTTTTAAAGAGAGTCCCAATTTCAAGGCTTTAAATTATGAAGTCATATTTCTTTTAAGTCATATTTGATACATTGTGTTTTTATAACAGCAGAAGCCAACAAGGATGCTTGATTGTGCCCTTTAACACGTGAATACGCTTTGACCTAAACCATTTCATTGTTTCTGTGGCTGTAGGTTGGGGTTACTGTCTTGCGAGCCCCTCTAAGGGAAACCTTCCTTGTGGCATGATCCCGCCACCACTGTGTTTTGATACTTTTTTAAATTTGGATTTTACTGGGGGTGGGGGGAGGATAACACAAAGAGCAATAATACTAAATGTACTGAACCGATGTTTACTGAATGTGTTCCCGTCTATGTGTGCGCGGTTGCTGTTAGCTGCCCGGCAGCTGGAGTACAGTCCAGACACTGGGGGTCAGGAGCGCTCCTCAGGGACACCTCGACCCTGACCTCCATCCCAGAACTCTCGGCTGCTGCAGACGACAGAAAAAATAAGACACAGTCAAGAACCAATAGGATGTGACCGCTTCCTCAAAGCCCCCTGGAAACCCTGATATTTGTCGCCAGGGAAAGGTCTAATTCCGCGGCTCGGAAACGGAGAACTTCACAAGGCTTCCTGCAAGCCATGCTGACATATATGTAGCCGAAGTTATTATTTTCCAGTCTCTTAGAGACTGGCCATCTCCCTTTTTCCCCCTTTCCCTTCCGTCCATCCGGTCTGTGTGAAGGAAGGATAAAGGTCGTCCTTTTGTCATCAAAACTCCAGATTAGTTTTGCCTCGGTGCATCTGACTCTCTGCTTTATCACTGTGGCCAGAGGAGCCACAAGGTTCAGCTCACGCCTCTGCAAGTAATAACTCCTACCAGCCACTATTCCATTCTTTGCTGCTATCTGCTACACTACTATTACTACTCCATTCACGGAGTAGAGGGGTGGGGGATTATTTTCACGGCACCGGCTTTATTGTGGCGTAGAGTGAAGACTGACAGAAAAGTGGGGTGCACGAGGAAGTGTCACGCAACATATGTCACTAGCTGCAATCAGCCTGACAAAGTTCTAATGGTTGCTTTAGTCCTCGGAGACCCGGAGTTAAGTATAAATGAGCTGCTGACAGCGTGTCACAAGTCAAACTGAGTTGTATTTTAATATTTCTTCATTGATGTGTTTTTTTTTTGTGATGGGGTTCGGGGGGTTTCCTGTGACTTGATGACTTCGTGGTATTTTGCTGAAAGTATTTTTTTTGCTAATGGCGCAGCTGCTCTCGGAACGGGTGAAATGAAGGACATTGCTGGAACGTTTCCTCTGTCTTCGGCTCTCTAAAGAAACGCCTGTAGGTCTGACAGGGGGGGATAAAAAAAAAAAAGAGCTGCCAAGAGGGATTGGAGATCTTCGGAGGATTACGTAAATATGGCTTGTGATCTAGACAAGTATCTGCGAGAGCTCGAATGCGGCATAAGATGATTACACTGTCAATTAGAGCACATGAATTAGCTTACACCCTGTCTGCTCTCAGAGGAGTTTATTAACCTTTTTCCACTCGTGTAAACACCGCCGGCCCCCCGGCTTCTAGCCGTAAGGACTTCAGAGGGCCGGAGCGGACCGCAGGTCAGCCGGGATACACCGAGGTTACAGACAGCATTCCAATTAGATAGCCCTCTTGATTCCATGTGATGTCAGGCTCAGTTTGGTCAACTTTAGAATCTACAAGCGTTTAGGATTTCTATTAGTCATTCTGACTAATGGAAGAAGCACCCCAGGGCAGTATGGGGGAAAAAATGGTATTTGTTTTCTTCTTTTTGTTTGTTTTATCAACCTTAAAAATTTGATGGAACTAGCATTTGAACAGGCTGTCTAAAAAAGTCTTTCAGTCACTTTGTAGCAACACCACTCAGACTTCTACTGACACAATAAATTAAGCCATTTTACAGATAAATTCAAACTTAAATTATGAAATGTAATGATAACTTAGTCGAAAACCTTTGGAGTTTTCTGTGTTGAGGAGTAAAGGCCTTGACACAGGAGATGATGTCACTCATTTTCCATTCATTTGCTCTTTAACTTATGCGACTGGCAAAATTTGCACATGTGAAATTTTGAGCTCGTACACGAGAAAGAAGAAACATGTTAATCTTTTGACCCTGTCATCATCGAGTCCCGTTTGTTGGGTTCACCTTGAGTGGCGGAAAGTCTTGGCCTTTCGCTTTCGTTCGTCGTTCCCATGTGACGAGCCTGTTAGGTTTCTGCCTCTTCTCTTTCATGATTTTATGTATTGGTTTCCATTGTTAGGAGTTAAAGACTGGACACCTGGGAGGCAATGTCGCTCCCTCTATATTCTTTTCCTAGGGAACTGATGAGGCCACAATGGTTGTCCTCCTTCAGCCAAGTCACTTGTAAAAGTTGTGCGTGTGAAATTTCGAGTTTGTACTCGTTGAAAAATGTTCAAGTTTTGTCGCTACGGCGACCCATGTGTTGGGTTGACGCCGACCTTTCCCCTTTCGCTGTCATTCATTGCTCCCTACATAGGGCATCATCAGTGTCTGCGCATTCGCCAATTCGCAGATTTTTCAGTGGAACGCAACGCCTAATTTTTTGCGGAGAATTTGCATATTCGCAGACTTTTTCACAACGTGGATATGCTCTCCAAGTTAAACTATCTGAATAATTAATAACATTAGAAACTACCGAGGAAAAAGTAATGATTAAAATACTTTATTCTACTATATCAGAAAACTTTCATGTGGAAAAAATTTAACTTGTAAAAGAAATCAATTTTAATTCAAAGGAATTTGGAGAAATTCAAAATAATAAAAAGTAAAATAAAATAATGGAAAATGTCAGCAATGTTTAGAAAAATATCTTAACAGAGGTGTAGGGTACAAAGAAGTTGTACTCAAGTACTTCAGTATACTTTACATTAGTAATCGTAATTAGGGATTCAAATTTAGCTCAATATGATCAAACAAAACCACATCTCCAACATCCTACCTCTTCAGAAACTCAAACAATGTCAATACTGAAATAAACATTGGTTCTTCACATCGGCCCAGTTACACCTATCGGACTGATATCGATATGTTAAAAATAGCTACCATAAGGAAGATGCCGATATATCGTTCATCCCTACTCATAGCTGACATGATGCATTCAAGGCTTTCTCTTAATAACCCCCATTCACATTAGCTGTAATTTCTTTTAATCCACTCATTATTTTAACAATACTGCTGAAACTCTCCAAGGACCTACTGTACACGCACCGGCGGAGCAGTAATAATGGCAACAGTCTGATTTAAGCGAGTGGCGTTTCCAGTGGAGAAAGCCATTTATTGTAAATGAATGGTGTCTTTTAAAGTCCGTACGCTCGGGGTGCAGAGTGCAAACAGAAGCAGCGTGGTGCCAGGGTCACAGAGAGAGAAAAGACGCACTGTACTGACTTCGGCTGCCTTAAATCATGCCGGTTTCACAAGAAGAATGTGACCGACGGATCAGACGGCGCGTGCTTTCGTAGTCCGGTGCGCGCGTATATGCAAAACCGGGGAAAAGCGAGGGGAGAGAGGGAGAAGGAAAAAAAAAACTCCTAATGTGGACACGCCAAAAAGAGACGAACACAAATCAAAACAAAGCACGCAAACACAAAAGAGATCCAGAGAATGAGGAAGACAGAGAGAACAGCAGAGTCCCATCTGTCAAACAAATGTGAGGATGCTCCTAACTCACACACGCATACTCACGCTCTCTGATGCACACACCACAGCAAGCATCATTTAGTCTGAACTTGAGCGATATCTGCATTTGTCCTTTAGCAGTGGCTCCTCGGGGGCCACTGTAGAAGTTGCATGGAAGTTTGTTTAGAGCTGAGCAAGTGTGTTAAGCTTTATGAGAGCCCATGGGAGACTCTGTGGCACACACACAGACACACACACACATCTACACGCAAACATGCTGAAGCTCAGGCACGAGGCTTGGGCGCCAGCTCGCAGTGGCCCCAACCAACGGTGAGGAGTTTGTTGTCATAGCAACAGTAAAATGAGATGACTTTACTGTCAGCCGTAATGTTTCATGGCCCCCTTGCCGCTATGGCAACATAACAAGGAGGAGGAAGAGGAGACGGGAGAGAAAGAGAGCATCAGAAGCATCTCTGCATTCTGGTGGACTCCTACCAGGAACAATGTCACTGCGATGTCCTTTCTTCCTCCTCAAGACAAACACAGTCACAAACACACCACCCTGACAAGCCTGTCAGAAACAGGCATCAACACACATGCACACACACAACTTGAAAAGCCTATCAAACGCCCCTCTCTTCCACCTCGCCCATCGCTCTGATTTGCCCGCTCACTATTTTCAGCTCCGGTGCCGTATCGTCACCGGGCCCCAATTTGAATTCATTATGCTCAATGTCAATATTGGTGCAACAACAGCGTACCTCAAGACAGGTACAGCTTGTTGAATGAGCGCGCGCGCTTGTCAGACAGCGGGAGAGGCGAAATGAAGAGGAGGAGGAAGGAGAGACGATCAAGATCAAAGAGCCGCACCAACTCCTGCTAAGCGTTTTCCCTTCGCCGTGGAGACGGCGGGGAAGCAGCGGAGCGGAGGGGTGAGTGACTGCGGGCCGGCCCCGGCTATATGCGGCGGCTGTGCATCACGGCTCTATATTTAGCTCAGTCCTTCCACGACGGCCTGTCAACACCGCTAAGCAGCTATCTGTGCTGATAAAAGTGTGAAAAACGGAAGATAGGTGGAAGAGGAGCCGACACATAGGAGGGGAGGAGAAAGGAAAAGAGGAAAGGAGAAAAAAAAAAAAGACAGACGAGAGTGGAGATGAGTTGTTTTGTTCTGTCACCATGGCGACGTGGCAGCCGGAGCTGTGCCGCGCTGACAGTTGTCACGCCGCGGCCGGTCGCCGTGGGTGACAGCTGTCAGTCAGCGGCGCAGAGTGAGGGGGGACAGATTGGGGGATGATCACCTTGGATTTGAGAGCGATCGCAGCATACAGAGACGGGCCAGAACATATCAAGGCTTAATCCTCATGTCCTAATGGTGCTGCTGTGTGCGGCTCTCCCTGTGTACATCCATGCACTGATAAAACAAACTGGCAAAATTCAACCCAAAGAAAGGCTTGGTCTCTTTCTGGGTTTCTGCAAGTTAAATACATTTTATCTACTTGCTTAAATGTATTTACTCAGCTTCTCTAGACGTACATTATTCTGATAATTTTGACCATCATGTTTGTCCTTCTACTGAAAAAAGTAAATAAATAAAAATCCCTGACAACCACAGGTTGCAGTTCCAGAGAGTCAGAGTGGACTATTGTCTTTCCCCTCGTTGCTTCACGAGCAGGTTTTCCCCAAGCTCCCAGTTCATTGATGTTAATGTAATTACACGCATGTTCTATTACTAGCACATGCAGTTCGGTAAATATCACAGCACTATAGTCTTGCTAAGTAAACAAGTACTTAACTAAAAGTTGTCAGTGCTTCTCATCTTAGGGTTCAAATGTAGAATCCATGCAGATGGTTCAGCTATGGAAAACAAATACATCTATTGTTATCACACCAACATGTATTTAATTAAGAAAGTTGCATCTGCCTACATCGGCTGTTTGGGAGTTTCTCAGTGACATCTTAACCTCCACTGTGTGAAACATTTTCTGCTGCATCTACTGCAAACATCCCCAATTATTTAACAATGAGAACATTATTTATTAATCGGTAAGTCAAGTTTATTTGTATAACACATTTCAGCAACAATGCAGTTCAAAGTGCTTTTAAATCATAAAAAACATGAGTAACAAGTCATAAAAACAGCATACAGTCAACAGTTAGCTATTTATTGCTGCGCTCAGCTGTTTATCTTTCAATTATTGAAACAATAGTTACAATTCACAACGTCTGAAATTGAAATTCTTTCTCAAACACACAGACTATCTGTCACAAGTCTTACTACAGCTTCCACTGAATAGCATTCATAAGAGAACAGCTTTGTTTAAATTACGTTTTACTATTTAGCGCCCCGTGTTCCAGCCGGGTTCTGATTTGTGTTGCGCAACGCTCTCACTTTCCGAATGTGAATTGCAAATGCTAAGTGCCAGCAGCAATAACGTTCAATTTTCAAATGCGGTCAAGGGTATTTGGTCGGTGGGATTTCTTTGATCTGAGGTTTTATCGTTTTTTGGGGGACCAATAATAGACGTTTTTAAAATGGCTGGAGTGATGCCAGTCAATTTAAAATAAGAGTAAAATAAGAGAATAAGAGCACAGAGCCACCTGACTAATGGCTGGTTCAGAGCGGACGGGGGGTGTTTACATATGGATGGAGCAGATAGACTGAACACAGCAGGCTGCTGTATCAGATCCATAGCATAAGTGTAACTTTACCGACGAACCGGAAAATAAATTTCATACCATCCCGGCACATAGCTGACATATGTTTCTCTGTTTGTGACAAAGGTGCCAAATCCCTTCACACAAAAACGGAAAACTTGGACACAAAAGCTATAACTGGCTGGGCAAAGTGAGAGTTTATCTAGTAAATTGGCTAAATATGAATACATAAATGAAAATCAGGAGTATAGATATATTTTTAAATTATTTTCTTTGTGAACCTGCTGCTTTATTATTAAATATAACATAATTTCTGATTTTTGTATAATTTTGTCCAGGTCAACTTAAAAAGTGAGCTATTATTGCTACAGAAAATTTGAGTCCGAGATCTGATATTAATACTGCTGTTTTGATAGTATTGACCAATATTTAACTTTTTAAAAACATTTTATTACTCCATTAATTGTCAGAACTAAATGTGGAGAAGTAGTATTCAGTTTTTAATCCTCCACTAATCTAGAACAGGACTGAGGTTTGAGATCTGCTTCAAGTTAATAAAGTCAGACCAACAATATGCTGTTTGTCTAAGCTAAAAGGAACAAATGATCAAACTGTTTAGGTAGGATTTGTCTGTAAAGAAAGCCAATATTTTTAATTAATCCAGTATTGAAATTCACAGTTACAAACTAATATCCTTGATCATAACATAAATATTTCATAGTTTAAATTGAATGCCAGGCAAAACTCCCTTTTACAGTGTATGTTCTTTAGCTTTCATTCATGTTTGCGTGGGTGTTGCTTTATGTGTAGACTCACGCGCGTGTGTGCGTGTGTCTCTGTTCTCAGGCTCTGAACTGGTAGAGCAGATTAGGTTTTAGCTGGAGCTGCTGCCGGGCGCCTTCCCACAGCTGTCTGTGCTAGAGGACAATCAAAGGCCCGGTTGCGCGCCTTCTTCTGATTGTGGTCCGACGCTCTGGTCCGTTCCCCTTCAATTACCGCGCTCTGCCTGCGTGTAACGAGCTCAGCATTGCTCTTATGTTGGCAGGATAATGGTCTGATTGGAGCAGGGATGGATTTGAACTCACACTTTAATTTGTTTCTTTTCTTGGTAAATTACCCCCGATCACGATCATGTCTCGTCACAGATATCCCGCTGTGGAACTAAGTCTCATCATTTGGACACCGTTTCTGATGTTGTAAAATCCAGGAATTTAAGAAGGGTTTCTTTTCTGCTCTCAATTATCGCGCCAACCCCTGACAATTACATTTTCTCGTGCTGCAGAGATGTTAAATCACCGGCACCGTTTCTGAGCCCCCTGCAACCATTAGACCTTTAACGGTTTTCACGTGTTATGACAGCAACCCCGTGTAATGTCAATACTGTGCTGTTACACTGGTAATTAGAGGGGTGGTTGTACAAGGAAAGATTTCCTCAGCCGCTGAAGCACTAAATTTGCCACACCAGTCGGAATTAGACGGAAGGCCTCGGAGGGAGATGATGATGCAGATTTTCCCTCTCAGATGTAATTCTGCCTAATTGCAAAAGTAGTCAAAATCTCCTCCTTTTTGACATTTTGCAAAAGGGAAGGCTTAATAAAACACAGACAAGCTGACCTTTTTTCTACTCTTTCTGTTTCCTTCCACCTTTGTTGCTTTGCAGGAGTGAGCCCTGGGCTGGATGGGACCCACCATGCCCCCCAGTAAGAAGGCCCAGAGCCCCAGCAGCGGGGCCAGCGCTTCACAGGGCATGAGCCCGCCCTACCGGCAGGGCGACCCCGCCACGGCGGCGTCCGAGGCCGAGGCGGCCGACCTCTCGCTCTCCCTGTCCGCCTCCTTCTCCAAAGCCGAGGACGAGGAGCTCACCAGCCTCTCCTGGCTCCACGAGAGCACCGACCTCCTCAACAGCTTCAGCCACTCCGGGCTGCGTAGCGTCTCCCCTCTGCAGGATCCCGACAGCCAGCACCCACGCTCGCCTTCCTCCTCGTCGCCGTCCCCAGACGACACGTTGCTTGGCGACGCGCACTCGGCGTATGACCTGGCGACGGGGGCCAACCGGAAACCGCCGTACTCCTTCAGCTGCCTGATCTTCATGGCCATCGAGGATGCGCCCAACAAGCGGCTGCCGGTGAAGGACATCTACGGCTGGATTCTGGAGCACTTCCCTTACTTTGCGAACGCTCCGACGGGCTGGAAGAACTCGGTGCGGCACAATCTGTCGCTCAACAAGTGTTTCAAGAAGGTGGACAAAGATCGCAGTCAGGTAAAGAAATCAACAATCCTTTTTTACACAGGTCCAGATTAAAACCTTGGGTGTGTTTATTAGGTTTTAATCAAGTGAACTAAACAGATGTGAAGGTTTTGAAGTTGCAGGTGACTTCTCAGATCAACTGTGTGAGATAGTTTTTTGTAAAAGTAGACAGACAATATTAGTACATAAGTTTGGAAAGTGAGCAGAAATGTTCCAAATACGCTGGAATGAGATGCAAACTCTTTTTCAGAAAAGTCGAGCTTATTTTTATAAGCAACAGTTAAAAATACTTTACACCAGAATAACATAATTATGAAACAAACAATAAATATTTATGATTTGTGAAGTGCCATAATCAAAAACATCAAGGCAATATGCATACATGCATATATTGATCAATGTTCCAGTTATTATGACTCAGTCAACTCTAAGCAGGTGGGTCAAGCCTTGTTAAGCCTTGTTTTGGTTATTTTGCTGTTTTCTAGACGTTTGTTCTGGATTTGTGGTGCATGGAAGCTGAATGCTGCTTCTCCAAGTTTGGTTCTGGGGATGCAGAGCAGACCAGAACCAGAAGACCTGAGAGGTCTGGAACGTTGATACAACAGCAGCAGATCTTTAATGCTGCTGGACCATTCAGTGATTTATAAGTAGAAGCATGTTAAAGGTTTTCCTTAGAGCTGCTGGGAGCCAATGGAAGGACATTAGAACTGGGCTGATGTACTTTTTCTTCCTGGTTTTAGTCAGAACTCGATCAGTAGCTTTCAGAATCAGATGCAGCTGTCTGATTAACTGTCTATGCAGATCTAAAAAGTATAATAACATAATTTTTTTAAATAGTATTCATAATTCTTAAACATTTCAACATATTGTCACGCCACATCAAGCTTTAACGTGTTTTATTTGGATTTCATATGCTAAACCAACACGTAGTAGCAGATTATTGGAAAGTTGAAGGCAAATCAAACATACCTTTCACAAAGTGTTAGAATTAAACATTTGAAATGTGGCATTTAATCACTTTGATACCCATTAAAAAACCTGAAAAGAAGGTGAAAGAATATCCCGGACGAGCCCCCAGTTTGTTTCGGCCAGGCTCTAGGATCATAACAAATAAAGGGAAGCAACGCATAGAATAATTTAAAAACTGATTTATTTACCCAATATCATGGCTGGCTGGAGAAAAAAAGGAAGGAGAGGGAGCACAGGATGAGTACAAGTGGTGGATCTTAAACTGGACCTGAAGCTCCTCTGGAGACACTGACCAGCTGCCTCCATATCCAAAAAGCACAAATTAGGAGCTCTGAAACAAGATATGTTACAGAGAGGCCCAGAGGAAAGGCCTTGGGCCTTGGGCCAGTCAGATGACACCAGATTTAGTGATTTTATTGTTTTTGTTAGAAAAAAAAAACTGTCATTTTGTCTTACATGCTTGTGCCATTCACTATGAAGCATGATGGGAGCTCCATCTTTTTTCTGCAAAAGTTTTATAATTTTTCTTTATTATCTTCAAAAGCAAAATTAAATGGGAGCCTTTAAAAATGACAAAATTCCTGACAAAAATGTAAGTTTTTTTTAAAGGTCATATAACATTTGCGGCTCTAAACGAGTCTAATTCAACTGGATTGGAGGATCGCAAAGGTTGCAGATTCCTGGTTTAAATCAAAGCACATTCATGTTAGAACGGCCTAGTCAAAGTTCAGAGTTAAATCCAGTTGAGAATCAAAGAAGAAAGGGTAACAGTAACACTTTTTCTACGTAGTGCATAAACAATTGTGCACTACTTTATTTTCGTCTGCTAACTTGTATTCAACTTGAGGTTGTAACGTGACACAACATGAAAAAGAGCAAAGAAAAACCCTTCATCTTGGAGTTAAATACAAAAAATACTTGGAGGTCATCTTAACCTTCCTGCTGCCCGGTCCACCCTCCCCCTGCTGGACAGCAGAGGCGACAACAAAATTCAGCAAGTAAAATCTTGTGAGGGGAAAAAGAATTTTTTATTTTTATAAAATGAGAATTAATTTGTTGATGAAAGCCATCTTGCTTCAAATATTCACTCTAATTACAACCACAGCCATCGATTAACAATTTCAGTTCATCCACAGGTTTAGTTTTTTTCATAAAACAACCCCTATAATCCCTCAGTCATGTGCGGTTAGACCTCATTTCACAGCCAGACGGTTATCAGCCGCTCGCAGACACATTCAACGTGAAGTCAAACACATTCTGTATTTTGTCTACAGCTGTACCAGAATCGACCTTATCAATAGTTGATGATCTCCGCTTTCATAGTTCTCTTTCACTCCGACGTTCTGTGCCTCCCCGGTGGGAAGAGCGTTTCGCTTTTGATTTAAGTCTTGATGCAGCCCTTTAATACTGGCATTCCTGAGCAGATTTTTTTTTCTATTTTTTGTGCTCAGAGTAAACTGGGAGCGAATCCCTCTCTCAATTAGTGCTAAATTAATACCGGAGGATTTAATAACACAGATGCCAGCAGCCTTTAGATCCTGTCCTGCCCTAGGGGTTGTTAAGCAGGGTTGGTGGGAGTGAAAGGGGGGGAGGGGTTGGTGGCTGCGGCGGCGAACGACGAGGATCAATGTTCACACTGATGGAGATTACACCAGAGGAGAGGCGACTGCTTCTGCTGTCTGGCTTCTTTGACCAGAATGGGATTTAAATCATTTGTGTGTGTGTGTATATATATATGTGTGTGCGTGTGTGTGTGGATAAACAAAATGGATGAAGTATGGCGAAAAGTGTGTGTTTGTGCAACGCACACGCCCTCGCTCTGTGCTGTCATCTGGCTCTTGACTACAACGGCCCAGAGTTTCTCTTGTATACATATCTCCATAGTAACAAGGTTGCAGTTGACATAAAAGTATGCTGTTGCTGTAGCAACGGGGAAAACTGATTTGGCTTTACCGACTTGTATATAAGTGCGCGTGTGTGTGTGTGTGTGTGTGTGTGTGTGTGTGTGTGTGTGCTTCAGAGGTGTTGAGTGGGGAGAAAAAAAAAGTATATGTCCTCCTCTTACGTGTTTGTGCGCGGAGCAGCTTGTGGAGAGGTGATTCTGGCAAGGACGGCTCGTCTTGTCTTCCTGTCACTGCTCTCTGCTTAAGACAGCACACTCATTAACCCCTCAAACCCTTCCTCTCTCTCTCTCTCTCTCTCTCTGTCTCTCTTTATCTCTTTCTGTCTTCTCTTTTTTTTTTCTTGCCCACACAGGACAACTCTGACATGCAAACAAACAAACACACACGCACAACCCCTCTCCCCCACCCAAAAACACGCATGAGTGCGTAAAAGGGGCCTGAGCATGCAAGCGCCGCGTCGGTGTGGAAATGAGGGCACATCTCTGCAGACTCTTACTCTACCTGCCAAGAGCCCAAGCTTTATCTGAAGCCGCAATTACAGAATCTCTGTAATTTCACTCAGACTCTTGCCCCTTTTTTTTCTTCCAAAAGCTTTTCGCCGAGAATATCTGCATCTGAATACACCTCTCTCTCTCCTCTACCTGTTTATTTCCTTTGAACCGAGCGCGCAATTACAGGCTGTAAGATATGTTTCTGTTATACTGCATTGTGTTTTTTTTTTTTGTTTTTTTTTTTACTTCCTGCTCACTGTTGGAGGAGAGCGAGGGGGTCGCCCAGGGGGTTGGGGGAGGTCAAGTTATGGTTACGAGGGACAAATCGAGATCGCGCTCATGAGGGGGAAAGAGGATTCATGAAAACGCCGCCAATTTAACATTTCCATCAATTTCCAGAGGTGGAGATTAATACGACGGTGGCCTATTTGTTCCAGTGGCTGTATTTCTGGGTCAAACCCAGGCAGATGACAAGATGGGGGTCTGGTTCAGAATAAAGCTCGTCGTGCCGCGACGCGTTTATGTGTGTGTGGCAAGTCAAAGTTGCAAGCATGAGAGAGAGCGTGAGAGAGAGCGTGAGAGCGAGCGAGTCTCGCTGTTGCCATGGCTTTGTTTACAAACAGGATTCTTCTCCGCACTGAATGACATGCCTTAATGGCAAGTGTTGTTGCCCTCAGTCTTGTGGATCAGTGCCGGAGATCAATGTGGTAACGGAGCGATGCACGCACACGCCCAAACACACATCGACGGAGTCAGCGATATATCTCTCAAAGCCTCTTATGAAATCACAGCAGAGAGAGGCAGTTTTGTAATCCAAGACTCGCTGTGAAGTCTCTCCGCGTCGCACTTAAGTGTGTCACCCCCGAACTTAACCTCACCCTCGTTCAGACGAGAGGCGCTCCTTGATGTTTTTACGTTTAAACGGTTACAGCGTTTCAGGTGAGGGTGAAATTGCCTGGTTAAAAGTGTTTTTTTTTGTTTGTTTTTTTTATTAAATCATGCCCACCAGAAGACTGCAGCATGTAGATTTAATTTTTTTTCTAAATTTCATACATCTGCTATTTCTCAGAGATTGCAACATGTTGTCCTGCAAGAGTGCCCACAGTTGGTGGAAAATGACTTTGAATTTTGGGGCCCTGTTTCTAATTGTTGGTTCTTTTCCAATCTTTTAACCAATTCACATTTCTTTATAATAAGAAAGCTAAATGCATTCAAACTTTTTTTTTTCTGGCCTTCCTACCCTCTTAGTCTGGCATAGCAGGAGCAGAGGCGACGTCACACTGTGTGAAGCTGAAGAAACAGGATTTTACAAAGATTTATTTTCAAATTGGAATTTAAAGCTTGCTTGTCACATGTTGGTGATTAGGATGGTGGCTAGGGGTGTAACGGTACAACCTGTCCGGTCCACGAGAATGAGACGTCATTGCAGCAACTGTTTTCGGAGCTAGCAAGCACTTAGAGTAAACGTTTTGCAAATGGCCATCTGGGTTTTTAAAAAAGTGCTTAGTCAGCATACAATTATCCAGTTCTGAGAGGTGGCAGACACCGCATGACAAAATCGCAGTTTAGACTGACTTCACTTTGACGAAAACATTGCTGCGTTTCATTATTGAGAGATCTCACACCTTTGAGATCTCGTCACAGCCTCAGACGTTAGCGTAACTGAAACGTTGTGTGTGTGTGTGTGTGTGTGTGTGTGTGTGTGTAGGTGTGTGTGTGTGTGTGTTCCCCGGCATTTCCAAATTCCCTCCTGTTACGTGTGAAAAGTCTTACTCTCTTAATCTCTTTTGCCATTAGTGCCACAACAGGAATCCATGTCCTAAAAATGGCTTTCTCTTTCTCTTTCATGCTAAAGGGTGTTGGTAGCACGACCTTTAAGAGCTTAGGTATGGTGCGTTCACTGACCAGTCGAGCCGGAAATTGTGCTGATTGTCCTGAATAGGCCCTCAGTGCGTCTCCAGTGCCTCTCATGTGAAACGTTTTGAAGCTGTGAGCAACATCTTCATAAAAAAGGGAGTTCTTAAGTTTCATCAAGATGTCAATAATCTCTTTTTTTTTTTTTTGACGAAGGTTTCCGCTGTTGCCGTCAAGAACAAGAGCATAGCCAAATGACCTTAAAGTAGTACTTCATAGCATCTGTAATGCAGAACAGACAGATGGATGAATCTACAGTTCACCTCTTTGTCGAATAAATTAGAATTAACTGGACTTGCTATGATTTAGGGCGTTTCACACAAACTAATTGAACAAAAACCCAGATTAAGGCAGTTGTAAATTTTAAATAAAATAAATGTGTCTTCAATTGCAGGTTATTAGAGCCAGCTGCTGTTTCCAGTGAAAGAGCTCATCTGTGCTCTCACACCTGCCCGACAACAAGAAATTTAATTAACCACACAGTAAACATAAGAAAGCATTTAGTGCCTAATTAGACAGGTAGTAAACCCAGGTGTCGGTGGAGAAAGGGTGTTAAAAATGCTCCTTGGTGCTTGAATGAAAGACGACTTCCTGTCGATGACTGTTGCTGTCGACTTGGATTTTAAATAAAGTCGGCTCTGGTTGTACAGTGTTTATGAAAAGTATTCAACCATTTTACTCATTTACTGCTTTTACAAATCAATCAATACAAACAAAATGTGGCCTTTTTTTGACAAATATACAAATATGAGCCTGCGTTGAATTAGATTGGTCCTTTTAAAAAGGTTGGATATTTAAGCAGTCACTTCTTTAATGGCAATTTTTTTTTTTAACTGTATTTATTTTGTAGTTCTAATCTGGTTTTGTTTTGACATTAAAGTTTATGGGGGTTTTTTTGTTGTTTTTTTTGTCCCAAAAGCCAAACTATGTTGATCATGACTGATTTATAAAAAAAGGTAAAACATCCAAGGGAGTGAATATTTTTTTAATAGGCTCTGTAACTAGTTCAAATTCATAAATACTTTATTTATCCCAAAGGAAAATTAAATATCAATAATAATAATAGTTAGATGACTGAATATAATCATTCATTAAAGAGAATTTAGCAATTTTACAAATATTGCAAATTGAAGGAAAACTTCAATTACAAATTGGCAAACATAAAAAATATGGCAAATAGAGGACCGAAATGTTAAAAAAAAAAAAAAAAGCATTTAAAAAACTTTTTTTTATTCAGTTCAGTGATTGAGAAGTTCAGTTTTCCATCAACATTTTGTCGTGTTAAAACCACAGATTTCCGCTTATCTTAGATGGATTTTGTGTTAGACCAACACAAAGTACAGCAATTATAGGAAAACGAGGTGATTTAAAATTTTGCAAGAAATAAAATTCAGAAAATTTGGCTAGCATTTGTATATAAAATCCTTTTAAGCAAGCTCACAAAGTTTCTGTAGTTGTTCTTGCACTCTAACATGAACATGCACTGCAGCTCTGACTGCTTGCTTGTGGCCATTGTTGGCCTGCAGACAGATGAATCATTTGACTGTTCTGGGGTCATTTTGCAGAACAGAAACCTTCCCGCCCATCGTAAAACCGCCACATAGAGCAAAACAGCCAGACTCCGACTGCTGGCGACATTTTGACATCGGATCACACAAAAGACTGCGCTGTGCTCTCATCATCTCCCACCTTCTGCGAGTCAGACTGTCTAAGTTTGGCTGTAGCTGTTTTTTTTTCTCAGCTTCGCTTATGGAAATGATTCCCTACCGTAAAAATCTAATTCTGAATCTTTATGACAGTCTTTCTTCTCAGTCAAATATCCTCCTCTATGTATTTAGGAAAAACCTTCCAGAAATGTGAAAACTCCTGGTTGCTCCATATGACATATTTTATGTGGCCACATGTCGAAAACCTCGTCGCCATACGTTCCGACTCGCCCAAAGGCTGCAGTTTAAACATCTGTAAGCGTCTTTAGTTCCACATAAAAAAGCAACATATTATCAAGTATTTAGGAGTTTAATTCAGTCCAGGCTCGCTATCCTTTTTTTTTATGTCTATTTTGGCTGTGATGTAAGAAAACTTAGCAGCAGTTAAACTTTGCTTCACACCAGATGGGCCTATTCTTGGTACGAGCTGAACAATGACAGATTGGATTTGACACTGGAAAAGTCTTCAGTCCCTAAAGGCATCTGCAGATTTTGACAAGCAGATCATTTATGTGTTTTTGCATAAAATGTCATTAATAAAGGATGAAATGTGAGAAGAATCTAATCATACAAGTCACATTAGAACATTACACTGCAAAAACACAAAATCCTACTCAGTATTTTTGGTCTAGTGTCTAGAGCAAATATCTTAGTAGACTTGAAATAAAACAAAATACCTTACAAGTACCGTAATTTCCAGACTATAAGCCGCGGCTTTTGTCACACGCTTTCAACCCTGCGGCTTATACAATGATGCGGCTTATTTATGCATTTTTTTCTAACGGGCGCCAGGGGCGCTCAAGCAGAAAAGATAAGATAAGATAAAATTTTATTGTCATTGTCACATGAACAACGAAATTTGAGAAATGCCATCAGTCGGTGCAAAATGCCATCAGTCGGTAGAAAGTGCAATCAGTCAGGCAAGGTAAGAGTGAGACAGGGGAATATATGTGTAGAGGAAGACGCAAGTTTAATGTAACTTAACACGTTTCAATGCACAGGAGGAAGATGAAAACTGTTCTCAGCGACTTTTACCGGTATGTTTTTTTTAACCAGCCCTGTTACTGCTGTGTTACTACCGCGTCACAGGCACTGTTTGGAAAGAAAAGCTAAGGTATATTATTAAAACTTTGAAAACTCTTTCTGTGTACCGTCTGTATGTAGGCACATGCGTCTTATAGACGGGTGCGGATTATGAGTGTACAAAATGGTTTTTCCTTTAAAAAATGTACTGGGTGCGGCTTATAATCAGGTGCGCTCTATAGTCCGGAAATTAAGGTAGCTTTTTAGCAAAAATATGGTGGCTTGTTTTAAGTAAATAATTCCCCAATATTGGTTGTTTCATTTGCAACACGGGAAAAATTTCTTGTTAAAAGTGAAATAACCTGCCAGTGGAAATAATACTTTTTCATCAATACTAATTATTGGGTTAAGAAAAGCTCCTATATTTTGCTACAAAGTTACTTTTAAGTTAACTTTGTCTTATTTCAAGCTAGACCAAAACTACTTTGTGTAAGATTTTGTGTTTTTACAGTGTACAATTCACCCTTCTACTTTACAAAAAGTCACTTTTTTCTGAGCAATAAACATTAAAAATATGCCATAATGCTCAGTCATGTATCTGATCTGTGCCGCACTACAGCTGCTGTCTTATTTGAGTCCTCTTGTTTATATGTATACGATGTGTACAGTAATGGTGGATCCTTGCAGCACAGTGATTTTAATCAGGGTTTGTTAAAGCATTTCCGCTGCCTGGGGATGTCATTTATTAAACTTGTATGCAGTTGTAATAATATAGATTGAGTCATGTTGTGCGGATAACAAAGCCAGTTACTCTGATGCTTGCATTTAGAGTTTAACTCTGTGTGTGTGTGTAATCTGGGCTTTACATATTATGTCTAATTTCAAACAGAGATTAGGTGCTAACAGTAAATCCAGAGCTGGAGAGACAAAAGTATCTGTAGCTGTTGTTTTAGTGGGAGAATTTAGTTTTTCGTAGCGGTGGGCATTTGTTGTATTGTTTATAATTTATCGTGATAAATTTCTTATCAGGGAAAGGATTTTGATTTATTGTTTTCTCAATAAATAAAGAAAACCAGACAGTATTATGGTAAATGTTATTTTTGCTTTTGCTTCCCCCCCCAACGTTTCTTCCACAAGAGCATCAATAAATATTCCAGAATGTAATTAAATGCTTTTATTGTGTGAAGTTTTTCAGTGGTGTTCTGAATAAGCCTGTTTCAAATGTGAATGTTTGTGAAGAACAATATTTATGTTTGCTGCACTATGAATGCTGTGCCACCTAAATGATTTAATCATAACTTTTAGCATTATCACAACGTAGTACCACAAAATATCGCGATACAATTAACAGCTACAGATAGAAACAGCTTAAGTTAGAGCTACAGAATGACTCATCCTATGGCTTAGTTACTGCAGCCCCCCTGTAAGCAAAGCAGTAATGGCCGCTCCTTTTAAGTTCGGATCATTGGCAGTGAAAACCCAAGCGTGTCAGATCCCGTCTAGGTGTTGGTGAATGTAATCTCTTCCATGTTTTACTCTGGATGCCATGTTGCCGTGCAGAAATCCCTGATTCGACCCTCGTTTTTCATTTCTTCCATATCTTTTAATTTGGGACTATTATCACATGAGGATTTAGACATTATTTACCTAGCTACAATAGACTGTCTTTCAGTGATTTACAGTAAACCAATTCACTATTGTTTGCACTTATAGCCATTGTGTTGCTTGAAACTAGCTAGGCTAGCTGTTTTTGTTGTTTTGGCCATTATTTCAGCTCTATAGCAGATTGGGCTCATTAGATGCTTAGCTTGATGAAAGCTGCTAACATAAAAAACATTGAATTGTCTCTGGGGGTTTTTCCATACAAAATGCTCAGAGAGAGGACTGATGCCCTTTTTCATAGTTCACTGAATATATAGCAGCTGGTTAGCTTAGCTAAGCATGAAGATCAGCAGATCGCCTCGCTCCGTTCAGGTATGGCGTAATTCGATGCTCGTGTTACTCTCAGGGGTTAACAAGTTTGCTTAGGTGTAAAACAGCAAGGCAGCCTTTTACAGAGCTAACCAACCTCTAAGTATCACATTAGACAAACAGTTCAATGCTCTGCAAAAGTAATCACACCCTTTCAAATTTTTCCACATTTTACTTCTGGTGGAGCAACACAAAGCAGTGCATAATTTTAATTGAAGGGGACAAACAATGCCTGATTGTGGTTTTTTGTTTTGTTTTTTTCAATTAAAAGCCTAAAAAATATGTTGTGGATCAGTATGAAGCTACCCATGTGGCAAACCATAATTCACCCCCACACAAGCCAGAAAATTTTATTTTGCTCTTGTTTGACCAGCACACTTTCCTCATGTTTGATAAGGTTTATGCAGGTTGTGAAAAGCTCCAAACGATAACTATGTTATTGTCATGTAAATTTTAAGCAAATTTTTAAATTTTGCTTAAAATTTTTCTCTCTGTCAAAAAAGTGAGCGAAAATTCAAACTAGGCATGTTTTCAATCAACCAGACTTTACAAAATGTAGTTTTGTCAGATGTTGACATTAGCGTAGCTGTAATAAACAGAAAGTGGAGTTTAGGGTTAGGGTCTGTATTTGGAGTTTGCAAACCAGCATGGACCACACATCTCAGAAAAATGGAAAGAAGTTTTCAGCTATCAGGCAAGGTGTAATTGTTCCGTAATGTCAGGCAGTATTAGCACTGTTACATGTTTTATTTAACATAGAGAAAGAATGTTTCTTTGCACCAAGTCACCAATGATTTTTGATGCAAAATGTGCACCAAAAATCATTGATGGAAACAGGGCTAATGTCATCTTCTTGTTACTTAACAAAGACCAAATTTAAGGATTGCGTAATTAATAGTTCTCTAAACAGATACTCCAACCAAAACTGTACGTCTGTTCTGATAAGATCACTTGTGAAGGCAATTTGAATATTTTTCGGGGTATCAGAACAAAGGGGAAAGAAACAAAAAGTCTTCACCTTTCAACTTCAAGGTGATGCACACCTCAGTGTTGGTTTGCCAGTTTAATCCCAATAATAAAAAAAAAGCAAAACATAAATGCTTTTAGCTCTAATATAATGAATGTTGAATAGTCCAAGGAGTTCAAAGGCACTTTCATCTCATTTCTTTCTGTAGGTGTAATTTGTCAAAATGTTCCTTTAACCCAGAATAATTCTAATTGGGTACAGATGACAAAAGGACGGGCTAATCTGAACAGTTTTAGCCGTGGTGAGAGATTGTGACAGGTAAATGTTCATGCGACAGGATAATCATGCATTCAGGAATGCAGTAGCGGGGCTGTGTGGTTGCTACCAGCAGGGTCAGTGGCAGCAGGACTTTTTAATATCTCCCATTTCCATGGGAGACCAGCCCCCACAGCTTATATAACGCAGGAAACAGATGTTAGCAACTCACAATCATCCCTCTATCTGACTTTTTCTCTGTCCCTCTCCTCTTTCTTTTCCTTCCCCCCCCGTCTGCCTTCTAAATCCTATCATAATGTGTCCCAGACATGCCTGTTTTCTTCATCACCTGTATGTTCCAGGACATAAAAGGACTGCTGCTCTCTAAATGAATTCTCAGCCTGTTCTTCTTCTTTTTTTTTTTTTTTCTTTTTTAAAGTTGTCTATAAAGTCTAATGCGCTGCCTTGTCAGATTTAGTTTCATACTTTATCAGGTACGTCTCAAAAGTAAGGGGCAAACCTTTCAAAATGAGGGGATTATTTGTTGTGTAATCCTGCTGGTTCGCTGCGTGGCGCTGCGGTTATGTGACTATTTTCAGGAACACGTTGGATGTGGAACACAAATGAGGACAAAAAGAAAAAAAAGAATTTGCTCATCCCGACAGAGGACGAATGAGAGGAAATGGACAGTTGTTCTTATTAAGCCCGAAGTCCTCAGAAACCGATTCCTGACATCACACGGTCTGCCCATATCTCAACTTTATGACATTGTTGGAAAATGCAAACTCCATTTTACCTTTGCTTGCTTCCATAATGATGCCTGTTGCCAAGGCGACTGCTATAACCCAGGTTACGGACCCTTCCTGTGAGATGCACCGTGTGATTGGCCTGGCGGCCGAGAAGGAGGGGGGTCCGCGGTTGGAGGAGCGGGATTGGCTGTCTGGTTGGCAGAGGCGAGGGCCTCCCAGCAGACAGACATTCAGGAGAGAGCATTGATTTAATCGGCCGACAGCCCAGGCAGACACCACTCACACATATAGATACATCTACACAAACACTGGCAGGGTTTCGGGTTTTCGGGTGGGGGGGTTGGTGGATTTTTGGCCCAGTGGGGGTCACCTCTGTGGGAGTTTGTGTATGTGTGTGCAATACCATGCTCTCCAGGAGAAGGCGTCGCTGGCAGTCATAGAAGCACTCATAGGAGCAGACCATGCTGGGTAATATCACACTCCTCAGGGAACTCACTATGCACACGCGCACACACACTCGTTAACTCACGCATACACGCACTGAGCAAGGCTTGACACATATGGACTGCATTCAACACAGCTGACGACATAATGCAAAGACCCAGACAGGGCTGTTGCAGACACAAATCAGCATATGCTCTATTAGCTTCTTAAATTTTCTCAACGTTGCAGAGCTGAAGTTGGCCGGATCATGGGTTGTTGATTCTGCTACACAGGGGGGAAGCAAGGAAATGAGTAGAGGCTCTACTGGTCTCCACACAGTAGAAACTACCCATTGAGTATTTAAAAATACATGTCATCAAAGTAACTCAACCCAGTAGAGAAAAATTAATACACGACATGACAAACGTCCTTCTTAGCCACTGGCCACCAGACTAGGAGTCATCTTAGTTGCGCCACAATATAAAGTAAGCAGGACAGTGAAGGATGGTAAAATAGTAAATGATCTGTACTTGTACAGCCCATAATCAAGTCCAGAGCACAGCACTTCACACTATGTTCAGTTATTCACACATTCACAAGCTGATAGTAACAAGCTACTAGATAGTAGCCACAGCCGTCCTGGGGCAGTCTGACAGAGGCAAGGCTGCCATGCACCGGCACCACTGGGCCCTCTGACCAACACCAGCAGGCAAGGTGGGTGAAGTGTGTTGCCCAAGGACACAACAACAGAGATGGAAGGACTGGGGATTGAATGGGCAACCCACTGATTGTATCGGTAGTAGAGTCAACTGTTCCCGTGTGAAGTTTGCTAATCCCTGCTGGAACTTTAACTCAGTGGTCAGATAAGGCAAAGTTGAGGTTTGGTCTGCAATGATGTATGAATGTGTGGGAAAGCACGTCCTACATATTCATACATTCAGGGTGTATGAATATGCACCCCACATATCCACCACCATATTCACCACTGTTGAATATGGTGGAGGATCTTTGATTCTTTAGGTCTTTTTTAAAGAGACTGGGAACCTTGCAATGTTCCTGTCCTGTTTTGCTAAACAGGACAGTTTTTAAAAAAAGAAACATGGTCTATGACAGTAGGCTGAAAAGTAAATCGAAGTCATTAGGATGTTTCGTCATGGTTGTACTCCATACCTTCAAAATACCTTCAAACAAGCCTTGAGGTTTACAAACAATCTGAGTAGTTTTTTATCTGCAGCTCAGCTGTGTGAAGTTGTCGACCAACCTGTGGAGATGAAAATGGCCCAGTTTGTATCGACTAATGCAAAAGAATATCTTCAGAGAATTTATTAGAACCTGCCAGGGCAGCGTCAATGACCAGCAAGGTGGATCAGATGCAGATGCCAATGCAATGTTTAGCAAAGCAATAGTTGCCTTCATCTTGCTCTAGACCTGACCCTGATCGTCATGAACCAACGTTCAACTCTGACATAGAGTCGGTACTGTTTGGCTGAAACCTGGAGGACAAGCAAATTCTCAAACCAGAAAAACCCAAACATTCCTGAACATATGTCTTAGAAGAATTCTCGGCCTTCATGAAACAACTTACAAACTCTCAGAAGCGGCAGAAATCAGGAAGAAAACATGGAGTTGGGTAGGACAGACTCCCGTCAACCAACACAACCAGACATTCAGGTGGAACCCCCAAAGCAAGCATAAGGGAGGCCATCCAAGAAACACCAGGCGAGGCAGACATAGAAAAGATTGGCTACACCTGGAACCTGCTGAGGACGGAAATCTGGGAAGTTCTACCTTTGGCAGCCCATACCCTGGTGTGGTGAAGGACAAAAGATTGATTAGAACAAAATATGGATTATTTTGACAACTTTTCCTAAAACAGTGGATAGTCTTAAGAAGATTATGCAAAAATAAGTGGTAAAAGACTGATTCTCTGTATAATGCCAGCACTGTATTAGGTTGGAGCATCTGTGGTGGAATCGTGTTGATTAAAAAAGTCTGGCTGTTTTTAGACTGGCTTACAACTGTATTTAGTCTTATATTATCAAATATATCTCTGGTGATGATAGAAAATGCATGACGGGTTTCAGATCAGTCACGACTTAATGCTTCTGGCCCATGTGTCACTTCCCTCTTTGTAGATTACTTGTTATATTTCTGGACAGCAGACGTCTACAGCCACTTTTGCATGTCGACATCTACCCAGCCCCCCTATCATTCGACAGCGTGCCACAAAGCGATCTGAACACAACGACTTACATGGTGTTCATCCTTCATCCCGCCACGCGCAAAACTTGTTTGATTTTGCTGCTTCCACACAGAGAGGGCTGGTAGATCCACAGACGGGCAGAGTGTTTGCACCGCTGCCTTTCTCTGTAATCTATAGGCTGGCTTCCTTTAGAGTATGAGCTGACAGCTTCATTAGGAGAAGGATGGGGTGGGAGAGGGTGCTTTGATCTAAAAATACACACAGTTGTCGCCTCTGGAGTGGAGAAAGTTCAAGTTTTCCGATCTTCTTCAAAAAGCTTTGTGTTTTGTCTTTGTTTTTGTTTTTTTCTTGTTCAAGGAGAGGCTGGCAATGGGAAAACGCAGCTCTGGCATTGAGGGTGTATTAGTTTTCATCCCTCAGAGTGTTGTCTATTTGTGGAACATGTGAGTGTTTGGGTGGCAGATGTGATCTGGAATGGGTTTTGGGCAGTAATACTTAACACACACCGCTGTTTTTCTCAGTCTTTTACTCGGCAGGAATGCAGAGTTTGTTCTCTTAACAGGTGGTTTGGCTAATAAGGGACGTTTACTTCTCCACCTGGTGGCTCCGGTCCGCCTGCAGTGAAGAATCTGACGTGTTTTAAGAGGTTTTATACAACTTCCAATCTGATATCTCTCTTGTTTCTTCTTCTCTTCCCTCTCTCAGAGCATAGGCAAAGGCTCCCTGTGGTCCATAGATCCGGAGTACAGGCACAATCTGATCCAGGCGCTGAAGAAGACGCCGTATCATCCTTATTCGCCCAGTTTGGCCACACCTTCCACCTCCCCGCCCAGCCTGCCTCAGACGTTTCACCACAGGTAAGAAACCAACAGAGAACAGCTGAGATCTTCTGTGACTTTAATCTCCTTTAGAGCTAGATCAAGGTTGTAGAGGACTTGATTGGTATTTTTCCGCTTTGTATCTCCGTGATTGTTCTTTCCTGTCACACAACTTGTTTTACAGTTGACTATTGAGCCAGAAATAAATAATAGCTATGCGATAGTGTGTTTTGCTTCATGACCAGGTTTACCTTGGTAGGTAAACAACTTGTGCAATTGTTGATCAGCCATAAACACAACTTCTACTGGGTCCTACTAGACCAGAAAGGTGTGCCACTAACCTGGTGCAAAGTTTCCTTACAAGAATTCATACTTTTTTGAATCAAGTTTAATAAATCCTGATGTATTTCAGTTGGTCCTTAGCTGACAGAAATAAAGTAGCACATAATCATAAAAATAATGCATGATTTTAAACAGTAGAACCACCTTCCTCGTCTTTTTGGGGCATGTCTGTCCACAATAAGCAATAACTCAACGAATCACATGATAAATTAAACTGAGTCACAGTTTTCATTTGCGTTCTTGTTTGTGTCGTTCGCTTAATCTTTTAAGAAAAGCTTCCCTTTAATATTAATGAAAATCCGTCATTTTGAGAAATGCTGCAAACATTAGATTTTTTGCTGAAGTCCTAACTGGCAGTTTTGCATGTTTTTCCTGTTTGAGCCTCATGATGAATCTGTTTTGGAGGACAATTTATTTTATTTAAGACTTAATTATCCTTTTTATTTATTGCTTTGTTTAATTATTTTGAATATTTAAAAAATGTCTTCAAGTTCCAATGTTAAATATTCTTTGGAAGTGAATGTTTATTGATCTGTGAGAGAGTGTGCTTGAGTTCTTATCAGTATACTAGTTGAAAACGGTCTCAAAACAACAATATCATCGTTTATCGCAATAATCTTTGGGACAATATATCATCCAGCAAAATATGTTATTGGCTACGACTGGAAAAACTACAAGTTTTGACCATTGTTCTGTGTGAAATAACTAGCTGGGCGTCTGTGCATTTCCCAGCCTACCACTGATTTTGATGTGGATTCAGTTTTGGACTTTGACTGGGCCATTCTGACACCTCCATATGATTTGATTTAAACGATTCAGTTGTAAGTCTTGCTGTATGTTTTGGTGTTAGGTTAGGATTTCTCTCTGGAATATCCTGTATTTTATTTAAAAAAGAAAAGAAAAGAAAAAAACATCCACAACATAATTTATGGAGAGATCAAATCACCCACAGGTGGACTCTATTTACAAATTAGGGAGTCTTCTCAAGGCATTTTGGGCATTTTTGTATTTTTATTTGTAACAAATAAAAACCATGTATCTTTTTTTTATCCCACTTCATAATAATGCTCATATTTGTTTCTTTCTCTAACATAGTATGGCTTAGTCAAGGTGATGGATTACCTTGACCTTTGGCTGGTCTCTTACATGGTACCACTGTTATATTATCCCATAGTTTTACATGAATTTAATGAAAATAAACAATTTATTTTTAATAAGAAGTAGAAAATCAAACAGCTGTACCTGATAAAACAGTAAAACCTCCTACCGAATCAAATACACCAAACATGCATATTAATTAGTAGCTGGTGTGAACTAATTTGCTAATATATAAACCCCTATTTATTTAACTATTTTTTTTTTTTACCATGGGGGCATTTTTTTTTATTAAGTTAAACTAAAACATGAACGTACAAAGTGCAATTTTCTGCTTAAATGTTGCAAAAATATAGAAAATAATTATGACTCAGACACTCTTGTAATACTTTAGGTAATGACTGAGTCCTCTGACTCGTCCATAAATTAAAGAAACACAACAAATTCTGGAGGAAAAAAGTTAACTGAAAGTTTTGAACTAGTTTTCTCCTCTACGTTCACATGTAACTGTGCTTCAGATGTTTTCATTTGGAGCAACAGTTTCCAACTACGACACCAAGTATATTGATTACAGGTGGTGGGGTGAAAAAAAACCAAAACGCTTTTCCCACGATAAATGACTCAGATATACGTTTCTATTACAGCGCGTAGGATTTCAAGTGGATTGCCGAAAATTAAAGACCACCAATCAAACGTGTCGTGCCAATATCCAATTATAACATAAAACCTACAGCGTGCATGCACCTCCCTGTCTCCCATCTGTTGTTGGCGCTCTGCATCGCCGTGCTGCAGGCGTCGGAGCTGACCCGCTCCATCCTCTCCTCCAATACTTTTTATTTTTTATTTTTTGCACGCTGCTTTCATGCAACAACAGTCCTGTCTTTCTCGCCCTCAGGCGCATCTCAGGTAAAGAAGAAGGGGGGAAAAAAGCCCCTTTTTATTCTTTTTTTCTCGGCACATGTTCGCTCCATCAACCCCTCCACCCCCCACCAGCCTCCAACCGCTCTCTGCCGCATCTCCTCCGGCTTCTTCCACACCTCCCTCTCCCTTTTTTCTCTTGTCTCCCCTTTTAATGTCCCGCACACACCCTCCCTTTCGTCCTCAGGCATACAATTGCAACTGGCGAGGCAGCCTCCTCTTCATCTTCTTTATTTATCCCTGCTGTAATTCATCTCTTCTTTCCACTCTTTCCCCCTCTCCCTCCATCACTTTATCATTCAATTAAATCCTCCTTTGTCTACGCTCACTTTTCCACACCGCGCAGCGAGAGCATCCTCTCATCCTCGCTTTATGACCTCTCCACCTTCCTCCATCATCCTCCCCTTTTGCTAACTTCTCAGTATCCTGCACCTCCATCTATCCCTGCGGATATGTCAGAGAGAGGTACCATTAGTTTTTTTTTTCCTTCTTCTTCTTCTTCTTCTTCTTCCCTTTCGCTGTGTCCAAGCAGCAGCAGCCCTCCAGCCCCCCCACCCACCCAGCCGATCTGGGCAGGTTGGCTCGCAGAGCCAGCGGACTGTGTAAGACAGAATAATTGGTTCACCATAAAATGTAAAAGTGTCATTTTGAACAATGAGGTATGGGGAAGTGGAACAAATTGGAGGCTGGATTCAGAACATGGAAGGGTGCGGGGGGATGAGGCTGTTCATTTGCATTCTGACACACACAGAGGGGAAGCGGGAGAGAGAGAGTAAGGGGAACTGGAGGTCCCCGTGTGATGCAGCACCTCCACTCTCTCCGTGTGTGTGTGTTTGTACTGTATTCACTTCAGTTACAGTACACAGTTATTATATTTATTAAACGTCCTTCACAGCGTGTTGTAACGTGAGATGTCTGCCTCTGCCCGCGTTTCCACAAACTCCAGCGAACGGGTTTGTGATGGAAGTCAGCGGTGAAGAGTTCCTTTTTAATCGTGCTTAAATGTTTAGTTTTTAGAAACTATATCTGGACTTTGACCGGGCCACTCTAAGACAGTTTTTTTCATTCATATTGAGGCATTTAGAAGAAGAGTTACACTGGAAAAGACAAAATCTTACCTAATATTTTTTTTGTTAAGATCTTATTGTAGTTGAAATTAGACATAACTTACTTACTAGTAACTTTTCATCAATATATGGTAACTTAAGCCAAAAATTCCTTAATATTGTATTGATAAAAAAAGGTTCTAATTCCACTGGAAGATTATTTTACGTACAAGACATTTTCCCCACCTTTTTCCCCATATACCAGTAGTAGTAGTTTTTTTTTTATCAATATAATGGAATCATTGACTTAAAACAAGCGCATACTGTATATCTTTCTGAAAATCTATTGGTAAGTTAGCTTTGATTATCAATAATTACTAGAACTTGACGATCGCAGTGCAGGTTTTGCATGAAATGAGATTGTCTTTTCGTGAGGTTACTCGGTATGTGGGGTGTACAGCTTTCACAATGACAGAGGTCGTGAAAGGTGTCGATCAGCTAATGAAGAAAAGACAAATAGACGATTGTGTAGAATTTGCATCTTAACTTACAGAACCGCATGTCTTGTGTGATTGACGTCCATACAACAGATCTTGGACTGAGGTGACATGTCTTTGGTGTCTTGGACAGGATTTGCTGTCCAAATTGGATTCACAGCGATGTGAATCCAATTTGCAGCACTAGAACCTGGACACAGGGTTTGGTTGTAACCTCTTGTGACCAGACTTCCCTCTTTCAAAGATGCCCTGCGAGAAATTCCGAATAGGACTTCTTAAGGCCTTCCAACAATGGTTTTCTTCTTTTATAAAACCCAGATTCATCCGATGAGACGACCCAACAAGCAGCGGAGAGTCTTACGGAGGAAAACACCAACTGTAGATCCTTGTATCTGCGCCTCTCTGCTGTTCATACAGGGTTGTGTTCCAGTTGAGCTGCTCCTCTCTGCCTCTCACTGACCGGTAGCTTTCGGGGGTGAAGGGGTTGATAGTTTGAGATGGTAATTTGAACAGATGTTCTCTCCCAGCACAATACAGATACTGCTGAGGCATTTCTGGCTAAAACAAAGATGAAAGGGCGCTCTTATACGTCACTAGCAATACCAAAAGCAGTTTCACATTGACGAGACAGACAGCTAGAGTGGCAAAGATTTGAGAGTACACTCGTATTTCGCTGCAAATTCACCCGCTTTTCTTACTTCTTTCAGTTGGCTGTTCTTTCCTTTCTGTTTCTGGGATTTGATTTTATTTACATGTTGCAAACCTTATACATTTTACATATAGGTTATACTATACTATAAATCTGCTTTTTTGCGGATTTCTTCTTAGAGCACACCAAAAGTATTCAAAAGAAAATTAATCTTGGGAAACTGAAATACCCAAGCTGCTATTGGCTGCCACTTGTAAAGCAGCCAATCAAGGAGTCCTATTTATTTTCCTTGACACTGATTGGCTGTACCACCAAAAGCGAAGGGAGATGAGGAAGACTGTGCATATTAGCTCATGTGGGAGTGCTAAGGCGGTTTCCACTGCGTGTATTAATGCATGTTAAGTTATACTTGGTGTTTGACTATTAAAATAAGGAGTTAGGAGAATCTTTAGAAGGAATCTCAAGTATTTATGGATTGCAATATTTCATCTTTTCATAGGTGGCTGTGGTACCTAACTGTGGCGAATATTTTTATGTTTTACAGCACTCCCTGGACACTTTTGCATAATATTATTATATAATTCTTCCTCTGTGGTGCTGACCTATGACCTACCGACAGTTGGACCATGCCCTATCACAGCTTAAACCTCTGCAGTTCTTCTGGTGTCACTCTTGTGTATTATTTTCTCAGTTTAGGAAGACTTCTAACAATAACTATTAGTAGACAGCAAGTACCTTGCAAAGTATTCATACTTGAACTTTTTCACTTTATTGTTTTTTTTTTTACTTTTTTTTATTGTTATTATTATTATTTACAAATTACAACCACAAATGTCAATGTATTTTATTGGAACCAAAGTTGCCAAATGTTTTGAAGAAGATTAAAGATTAAATTATACAAGGCTTTCCAAATCATTTTTGCTTTTGTGTTTGGCCCTCTTGACTTAGATGACTAAGATGTGCCAAAATAAAACGGCACATCCGTTTATAACAAACAGGTGGAGGTACCAGGCGTACAGACATTAGGTATAAATGCATAAACTTTAGAAGAAATGCAGGATTTTTCATAGCATTTTCTGCACATCTCAACATCCCAGAGAAGAAAGAATATCCACTCACTTTATTGCAAAAATGTTGCATTTTTCTTTGCTTAAAACCTAAAAATAGGAATAAAATGGTGGTTCAGAACACATTTTCTGTAGTAGATGGTTATCATAAATAAAGATCATGTAACACTTGAGGCCCTAAACAAGTTTTATTTAACTGGCTCTTTTTCTATTACAAAGATTACAAACTCCAATACACCAGTGACCCTAAGCCTTCACCCTGATATACACAAGAATGATTTGGATAAAAACAAATCTATGCACTAAAGTAGCCTACTCAAAGTTCAAACCTAAATCCAATGAAGAGCAGGGGTACGGATACTTTTGTCTGCCCCATTCTGGCCTTTTAGGTTGTTTTATGTCAAATATTAGCTTGAAAACTTGCCTTTAGTTTGGAAACTGTAAGTCGACACGTTCAGCTGCGGTCTTAAGATGTTGGCCGTTCTCTGCCTAAGAAGTCAAGCTTGATCAATAGGAAATGATATCTCTCTCTCAAGAGCACTCACTCTGAAGAACAGCATGTATGAAGCTAAACGACCGTGAATGGTTGCGCTGCATGTCTATTACGTTAAGGTCAAGTACCGTCTCCGGCAGTCCGACGCAGCAACTGATAGAGACGGATCATAAAGGATGGGAGGAGAGGTGACGGTGGTGAAAGTTAAACCTGGACTGCCTCTTCTTCTTCTTTGCTTCTTTGTCCTCTGTTTCCTGTATGGACCGTACTACTGAGTCCTGCCACCCCCTGTATGACCCCACCCACCTGTGCCTGGAGGAGCAGCTGGATGTTTTCAGTCCAGCTGTGTGCGTTCAATACGAGCATCATCAGATGGGTGTGAGTGGACGCAGAGAGAGTGAGAGGGAGGCAGTAAGAGACAGAGCATGCTGGGTAGGAGGTCAGCCCTATGGTGCATTCCTTCACACCCCATCAGCATCTGGATGAGAGGAAGAGAGGCGGGGGAAGGATAGATGGAAGGAACTCGTCTCTAGGGGGAGAGGATGGTGAAGGAGCTCTCCTCTTGCTCCTTTTTTTCCCTTCCTTCCTCCTCCGGCATCCCTTCGAGGAATAAAAGCCGGACGAAGACGATGTGGCGGTAGTCAGAGGGCTGGTGGGAGTGGATGGGGTGGAGGGGTTTGAAGATGGCGGGGGGTAGGTTAAGCTGGCCGCCGTCGCGCCGCCGAGTCGTTTGCTGGGAGGAAGAAAGAGAGAGCGAAGAATGAGATGGGTGCGGGGTGGGGGTGGCAGGGAAAACAGACAGGCTGTTAGCGCAGGAAAAATATGTTATCGCCGTGGCAACGCAATGTGGCAACTCTCCATGGCAACAGCAGGTGGCTCAGGGCTAAAATTTGCGTTCCTTGCTATTGCTTTGCCTGTGTGTGTGTTTGTGTGAACGTGGCTTTTTATTTGTTACATTGTAAGGACCATTTTTCTAACAAATACGACTTATTGGGGACCGACTGCTCCTTGTGGGTCCCAAACACAAGGCCCCATAAGAAGTACTGCATGTACAGGTAACGGTTACAGTTTGGATTAGGCTGTAGAAATGAATGGAAGTCAATAAAAAGTCCCTGTACAGACAAAGACATACTATTTGAGTGTGTGTGTGTGTGTGTGTGTGTGTGTGTGTGTGTGTGTGTGTACACGCCTGCATCTGTGCCTCCTTCAGCTGCTTAGTCCAACATAAAGCACAACTTACATTACGAAGACAACTCGGCAGATGAGTGGAAACAAGTGCTGCTTTTGGACTTTCCAGCTTCTCCAGGTGTTTTGTGTTTTCTCTCCTCTGTGTGTGTTTGCATACAGTATAATAAACCTCTGTCCACATTGTCGCTGACTGTGTTAGGGAGGGCAGCCTCTCCTGACTGCAGAGTTGGGGGGAAAGCAGTCAAACGTGCAGTCTGACAGAGAGCTAAAGACTACTCAACCTGGAAAAGCTCTTCCACTCCCCCCCCCCTTCGGTATCCCTCCATCTTTCTGTCTGAATTATGGCCTCCCCAGCAGAACTGCGCCCATTGTCTTCTCGCGTGACTGTGCTCGTGAGTGAAGATATCTCCGTCTTTGTGAGAAATGCTGTCATTACCTCCCTCATTAGTGGTGCAATGATCACCTAAAGTGAGTCCCCAGCTTTGTGTGTGCGTGTGTGTGCACTGAGGACTTTTTTTTTTGTACTGTTTCATGGCTTCTTGAGGGTTTAAACTTGGATTTATGTTTAGGGGGATTTGATTGACTGTTGGCATGGGATTTTTTTTAAATAGAGATGCTCAAATCATACATTTTCTGGCTGATTTCTTATCCCTGGTTCCGGTTCTGTTAGCCATGCTATAACTGTCTCTACAAGTTTTTCCTGGATAGGTGTGCTGTGGTGGTGCAGGGGTTAAGCACAACACACATATGGAGGCCTTAGTCCTCAACGTGGCCGTCGCAGGTTTGATTCCCTTCCTGGCGACCTTTGCTGCATGTCTTCCCCTTCTCTCATTACCCACTTTCCTGTCAATTAACTATCAAATAAAGGCCACTAGAGCCAATAAAACCTTTAAAAAAAAAAAGTTTTTCCTGGATAATATAGATCCTTACCACAATTTGAGACTACGTTCACACAGCAGGCAGATGTGACCCAAATCTGACTTCTTTTTTTTTTTTTTTTTTTTTTTTGCCCAAATGCAACCTATATCCAATTTTTTTTACTGAAAGGCCCAATTTGGATCTTTTCACCTTAGAACAAATCTCATTTGAGCCACTTCCATATGTTGAACTACGTAAATCTGGTAAATAGTTTTCAAAGCGTCTGCAGTCTGAATAGTCATGTCACCTTTAATCTGACGTTTACGTCATTGGCGTGAGACGTAATTCTGCACCAGAAGAGGCCAAGAAATTTATTGGCTGAAAAATTGTAATCATAAAATTATGAATGAAATTTGTTCCACTGATGTCTGTCTCTTGTCTCTGACTATGCATCCAAACAGACTTCACTACAGAAACTGCAGTCAATGCTCCACAAAATGCAGTTGCTACTAGTTTTGTTTTCTTCTTATTAGTTCCCTTTGTGTTTGTTATGATCTTGTGACAATATCGGCTCTAATTGCTAGATAAACTTTAAAATCAATCCATAAATGGCTTCATCCATTATTACCTACGTAAACAAGTTTTTATGTTCTTCTCGCGCTTCCAGGTCCCTTTGTGGTCATAAGCCGTTCACACAGAAGTCTGATTATATTCACATTTCATTTAGAATAACTGGACTATTCAAAAAATTATCTGATTTCAGCAAAAAACCTGAATCAAGACCTGCTTTGTGAAGGTCTTGATTTCCAAAAGGCTGTCGATATTTCTAAATGTTTTCTGCTGAAAGTCTTGCCTTCTCATGCACAAGGTGAAGGAATGCCTCCCGATGTTAGGATAACTTGAGTTTACGATGTAATTGTTGAATACTGCAATGACCATATTGATTATAGTTAACCAACATTTCTTTTTTGTGGGTGAAAAAGGGCAGAGAAAGTCTGTCAAAGTGTTTAAGTACTTATTAGAATAATTATTGGAAAGCAATATTTTGCTTGTCCTTGAAATATTGCAACAATTATTAATACTGCTGCTAAAATAATGTAAGATTTTTTATGGTTATTATAATGATATGTATGGCATTTAAATGTTGTGGCTTAATACCTGGACTAAAGCAAAAAGTATAAATTATACACCTGATAAATTTTGTAATTTTCAGGTGGTTGTTTCGTAGAAGTCAAGAAGTCTTTTTATTTTTTATATATTTATTTTTATTTATAGACCCTGTTTCATTCACAGCGTTGTCAACACAAAGATGTATCTGTATGATAAAAACAAGAACAAAAGAAAAAACAAAGTATGTCAAAAGAGAACAAATAGTGGGCAAAATAGAAATATTAAGTTGTGTTGGTTTGAAGGATTTCGGGAAGTTTTGTTGATGATGATATAGTGACTAGAGATACACGTAAAAATCTTAGAAAGCATAGTTTCTTGAATCTTGAAAAATATTAAAACTACCGTATTTTCCGGAGTCGCTCCGGACTATAAGTCGCACCAGCCATAAAATGCATAATAAAGAAGGAAAATACATATATAAGTCGCACCAGAGTATAAGTCGCATTTATGAGGGAAATTTATTTGATAAAATCCAACACCAAGAACAGACATGTCATCTTGAAAGGCAATTTAAAATAAAAATAGAATA
>CAEFZX010020275.1:0-2500 GCA_903066825.1 Alfaro cultratus
ATACAGTATATATGTGTATACAAGCATTCAGACCTTATATATATATATATATATATATATATATGTGTGTGTGTGTATACAAGCAACAGAAACTATGGGTAAGGTTTGAGATAAAGGAAATCCGTACAGAAAAACTCCTAAGGTCTTTCTTTTTCTTTCTAAGTACATATTTTCTGACTGACCTCCACTTGATGAAAAAGCAGAGACCAGCAGCCAAATATTGAACCAAATGTGTGAAATCAGGCACAGAAAGTGAAATTTGTCAATGAAATACTTCTTTTAAAATGTTTTCCTTCCTAATTGCTCTTCATCTGTCTGTGTGTTCTCTCTCTGCAGGTCCAGATGTTATTTAATAACGAGTCTTTGCCTGATCACATGACCATGAAACGGTTATGGCTTTCACATTGGTTTGGCAAGGTACAGTACAGCTAACACCAGCTGCAGCACCAACAACTGTCACGCAGGCCTTCACACTGGAGTTAATACCGCTTAGAATATTAGTTGAACTTTCTTCAACAATAGTAGAAACTAGATTATTAAATTCTAATTTGATTAAAACAATCTGTTTAATCATTTTATTTATTTGCTTTAACATGACTGCATGCAGCTCAGAGCTGGATTAATTGAATAAAACTATTAATTTTCTAATATCTGTTGTTTCTCCTTCCAGGCTCAACCATTAGTTCTTCACTACACCATCAAGGACAAAAGGACCAGATAGGATTTGTTTTCAGTCGAGACGGCTGTAAATATTTTGTACAATACATATTCTATTTTAATAGTGTTTGTGTACATAAACTTATTTTCCTTGTTTTGTATTTTTGAAAATAAACTAAATGGAAAAAAAGAAAGATATTGTTGTCTATAACTCAGAGCCTTCTAAACATAATGTGTTTCAGTAACGGCCAATCAAGCTTCTGCCGATTTATGATTTATACGGTAAATTTTTTTAATTTTATTTCAGAATATCAGTTTCTCCAACATTTGGCCTTTTAGGCATCAATGTTTACTCATAATTACAAATACACATGTATCGCAGTAAATGGGTGATGACCTATATCGGTAATCAAGTTCAGAATATGTAACTTAAATACAAAGAGTCATTTTTATGTTTGTTTAAGAGATAACTTTATGGCTCAAAAGTATATCCAAATTCTGTTTCTCAGAGAATTTGAATGTTATAAAGCCATAATAATGATTTTCATGCAGAAATGTGATGGTCTACACAACCATAGGGAACCCTGCTTGCTTAAAAGTAAGTAAGCAAGTAAGTGCTTACTTACTGTCAAGGTGGAAGGCGTCACCGACTCTTTCCACGAGGAGGGTAAACCACTACAGATCCCTAGTGAATATGCTGGCAGTTCAAAGTCACGGATGCAAGCATACTAGTGAAAGGTTCAGTGGAAGGAAGATGTGCAACAGGAATAACTATCCCAGTCTAAACTGGTTTGGCTGGACATTCAGACCTTAAAGAGCCATGTGTCCAGGACATGAACTACAAGTGTCCCATCATTTGTGTTAAGCCATCTCTAAACCACAGACAGAAGAAAATAACTGGGATGTTCAGTTTTCCAAATTCCTCTACAGATTAAAGTAAAGTTTGCATTTCTTTAGAAATCATGTTCCCAGAGTTTGAAGGAGGAGTGGAGCAAAACAGAACTGCAAGTTATAATCATCAAAAGGGTTAGAACAGAAATAAATGCCTGAAATATACCACTGCATGTGTGTAATGAATCTTTACAAAGTGAGTTTTAGCGTTTGAACTGACATACTGTAATTAAAATTTAGTAGATATTTAAATTTATTGAGGCCTCTAAGTGGTTTGTGAAAAGAAACTACTAGCTTCTAACTCATTCCACATGACCTCTTACTAAGTTAGTTCACATTGTTAGTATTTAATTCTACAAAGTACTTTTTTTTTTTGCAACCAGTCATATGCTGGGGATGTTCATCATGCAGTTGGTGTTCAGTTTTAGATGTGACAGAATTTGCCTTTTGCTGTGTTTTAATTCAGTAAGTCCATCACTTTTGACATATACAAGTGTTTAAAGTTTCATAAATTGGTGTTTTCACAGGAAACTGAGAACATGAAAAAAAATTCTAATGTCCATATTTTAAAAATATTTTAAAATAGCATAATTAAAGCATACTTTTAAAATAATGCTTTAAAACAAAGCTTCTATCTTGACAAAGCAGGTTAGATTTTATTTATTTATTTTTTTATGATAGTTTCCCTCTTTAACTTTGTGGTCTGTTTCAGAGAAGCTGTGAAGTTTCTTGTCCACATCATACTGTTTACCTTTACTAGTGTATGTTTTTCTTTATCTCCATTAAGTTTTCCAACTAGACTCATAACTTTGTCTGTAAATTTTATTTCTGAGTGCTTTTGTTTCCTCACGGACAGTTTCACCCATACATGAAGATTATGCAGCTGACTCACTTAAATGAAGAGATGGTCATACTGTCCCATTCACTGCCTCAGAGGTTCAGACCAGCTTCA
>CAEFZX010020275.1:7500-38988 GCA_903066825.1 Alfaro cultratus
CATGCGGATCTTTAGAAAGTGGCTGACTGGAGGTGGTGAATCCCTGAAAGGGGGAGAAGGGGGGAAAAAGGCTTCCAGGCACCAAGAAAAGCAAAGCGACTGCTAACGACTTATTGTTGATTGGGCGAAGTTCAATTAGAGAAACACTACACCACTTGGTGACCCGCTGCTGCGTCTTAAAGGGCCGGAGCAGAAGAACTAATTGGACGTGGGGAATAGGAGGAGTCTGGTGCTGCCTTGAAATGTTTATGCATCTGTTTCCCTCTGTTGCTGTAGTCCTGTAGAAAAGAAGAGTCGATGGTCAAATCAAAGCACGTTTTCATCACGGAAAAAGGATTGGAACAAAAGCAAGCTTTATATCTGTCATATTCTTGCGTAATTGCGCACCGAGCGGTTTGCGTAATGTGCGAATGTGGCCCCCTGTTGCACATGGACTGAAAATCAAGTTCCATAAGAACATTTCAGCCTATTTCCACGCACACCAATCACTTTAGCGTAAATAATACTATTTTTAGTGTTTATTTATTATGGCAGGAAAAAGCCTGTAATCTGAGAATAAATACGCGTAAGGAATGTTGTATTTTTACCATTTTCTACTCATTTAATAATGTATGACCTTATAAATCTCTGGAAAAGTCATCTGAGGCAACAAATTAAAATTAATTCGAACGAATATGAAGTAGGAGGGAAAAATACAAATCGTATTGTTTTTGCTTTTCCCGTTTTGTGTGAGATGGGTTATTTTACCCCCGGTATTTCAGCCATGCTCCAGTGTGTCCCCGCAGGTGGAATCCAGAGTAGCTCAATATGCGGTAGCGTGAAATAAGCGAGTAATAAAGGTGACGCCGTGCTATGACTTCCAGTCTGACGACGCAGACTGAATTTTCTGAAAGGAAGTCCAACATGTTCAGAAAAAAGAAAGCGATTAGAGAGAGACGCGCATGGACGCACGGGACAGATCAGCAGGTATGTCTGTCCGGACGAAACGCACATTGTTTTCTGTCAGGTGCGTTGGGTTTATTCTCTTCCGTTTGGATTTAGATTCGTTTTAGTAAAACAATTCAGCAGAAGCTGTGAGAAAGCTTTTTATGCAAACAAAAAAGTAACATTTTTATGTCAGTACCTTGCAAAAACCCGTCAAAACAAAATTCTGTAACAATATGTCAGCAGCTAAATCATAATTCCCTGCCAAAGGTTAAATTAAAGAAACACTAAGTGAGACTGCGAACTTGTTTTATTTATTTCCAACGCTGCCGGGAGGAGGCTGCCACTGCGGAGAGCCTTGTGCCAACAGCAGCATATGGTGACATTGGTTTAGGGACGGAGTTGTAAAACAGCAGGAAATTCTATTATCAGCCGTGGAGGTCCACCCTCTAAGGCTGCTTTGAATACATATTTCTCCATAACGAGCAGGAGCTTGCGGGGATAAATTCAGTTAGAGGGAATTTGGAGAGAAACGCGTATCGTCTTGGAGAAAGTTCCGGGAGAATGAAATGATGTTAATATCAGAGTGAGGCTAATTTCAGCGGACACTTTTTGACTTGAATTTGAAATTAGATGAAACGGGAAGGGAGGTAAGTTTGTATGAGCAAAACTAAGGAGAAGAGATTATTTTTGTTGTATGGATTAAATAAAATTGATTACTTTTAATCCCCGAATTTAGACAAGTGTTTATTTATTTATTTTAATCTGGATAGTTGTTAAAAGTGTCACGTTTTATTGTTTATTTTCTATCTGAACATTAATCCTGGAGACCTACAGAAAGGTCAATAATGTTGAACATTTAAGAGGAATCTTTCAAAAGACAAACCTGCAGAAGCTCCGCACGGACTTTCAGTGTTTTTCCTTCTTTTTTTTTCTTAAATCATCATCTTTTAAATGGTTTGTGGAGCTGCTTAGTTTTTTTTCACCCTTCGGTCTAATTTGAACGTTAATTAGAAGCAGAAAAGTTGACATCATCAATCACCAGCTCTTGGTGGATTTAATTGGAAGATTCGCTTCGCTTTAACCTCCCATCAGATCGGCCTTCTCGCGTCATAATGTCCGTTCACTTCACAACTGATTTCATTTGGGGTTTATTCTGTCTGCGGGGGGGGATTAATCAGAAAAGCAAATATTATTTTAATTTCGATTTTTTTCCCCTGCTTAGCAAATTCACAAACCTTCCAAAAGTTAATAATAGAAATAACAATAATCAAAAGAGCCAAATGTTTTTTTTTGTTTTGTTTTTTTTTGTCCTACAGCTCAGTACAATCCAACCTCTCATTTCAGCAGCCGTGCTCAGATTAATCACCAAATCAATTCCCTGCATGGCAAAATAACTGCAATCCAGATCCAGATCATCCTCAGTCGGAAATGAAAAAAAAAAGAAACTGTGACAAATACAACAAACAGCTGCAGTAACAATCTTAACAGATAAACCGTCGTTTGCGCAGCCGCAGCTCATCATTGCACCTTACATACCAGTTATCCTTTTTATTTACACAAAAAACAGAAAAAAGAGAGAAGGCACAAGAATAGCAAAATATTTGTTGTGTGCCTTACAGCTTGGCACAAGAAAAGAAAGAAAAATAATCTACTAATATAATTCTAATATACAAGAATTTTACATTAAGGACGAACTCAAATTATGATTGATGGTGTTTTTTCCTAATCTCAACTGGTGCTGAAGTTTGTTCCAAAATCCCTTAAAAATGCAGGACATTTAAAAGAGTTGCAGGGATTTTGAGACCAATCAGCAAGTCAACGTAATCTTGAGAAAGAAATGATGTTTACTGTATGGAGGCCGCTCTCACCGCGTCGCCGCGTCGCCGTGCAGCCTCTGCTGCTGCTGCAGTGGGTGTGTTTTTGGTTTCCTGCCCTAAAGCCTAAAGCGGCTGGTTTCCTCTGTGAAACAGCGCGCGGCTGTTGAAGGAGCCTGATGGAGGACAAGGCTGCTGGGGAGGCTTCACTGTCAATCCCTGCCAACTGAACACTAAAGTACGGTCCGCACCTCGGTTACATTTAGCAGCTTTGAGAAAAATATGGATCAGTCGGGGAAAGATAATAGGTGCAAAATCTAAAAAGTAATTAGTCTGAAGTACAAACATTACGAATTTTAGTTTTTCTTATTTTTATGTCGAATAGATGAAGGGACGTTTTCGATCTCACGTTTGCTCGAGATTCCCAACAGGTTAAGTGACGTAGCAAAGTGAATGTCTTCTTTTAAACGTGCTCTCGAGCACATTGAAGTGGTTTCATTGGCGGAGACGCGCAGGTGCGCATGTTCCTGCGCCCCTTCACGTCAGTGCGTCCTGGGTTCTTATTGGCCACTACAACCCTGTCAATGTGAGACACCGAGCTGTGCCTCCAACTGCTTTATGGCGAGTGAAGAGCTGGTTCTGATAGGAATTTTGGACCCAGACAGAAATGACTGATGGAAGCTTTATTTTATGATCATTGTCAGACTGGAAAGCGTCAAACTGAGACCTGGCTGTTAAGATTAAAGCTGTTTGAACTTATAAATTTCAGATCAGTTTGTTTCCTTTTTGTTTAGCACATACATTAGTTTTAGCTCGACATTAGTGGCCCAGCCTAAACTCATTAAAACTAAATTAGTTTTCAGATAAAACTAATTGAGTCCACTGGCAAAAATCTAGTCACTATTTACTGACCAATTGTAGTTTCTTTATTTAAAAAAATATATATACATTCAATAAAAAAGCATTCTTGCAGTCATTATACAAAAATACAATAAATAATATTCACACAATACATCTTCAGTTACTAGCCATTACCCACAGACTATTATTCTACAGCACTTTTCAGTTGTACATACAGTAGGCTGTATATATACAGCGCTTATTTGAGTGTATATGTTTGCTTTTGCCCTTTTCAATCAATTTGTTTTTAAAATTAGTAAAAGAAAATTAAAAGAAAATAAAAAAAAAAGGTCCTACATCCATTCCTTCAAGATCAATCTTCAATTCATTATACAGGAATAATAATTGCCATCATTAGTATAACTAATTAACTGACTAAACAAAAACATATTATCATAATGTTTCTTCATTAAACATTATGATAATTAGTTGTAATTTAACCAGCAGTTTTCTAGTGTTCGAGGTCACAAAGTGACTTGGTGCTGTTGCTATGAATTGATGCACCATGAATATAACACACCTGTTTGCATCAGAAATACATGGAAAGAGTGATTTCTGCTTCCTGCTCTGACAACACTTGCACTGACTGACAGGATGCACCGATTCCCGACCAGTTTCCAAACCCAAACACCTTCAGTTTATTTCAGGGCTCCCTGCAGGTTCAGAGCTCCTCTCCTGGGAGTGGATTGCGGTTGTCCTTGTTGCTTTGTAATGGCCCCCTGGGGCCTATTTAAGCTCATGAAGAAGGATAGGTGGGAGGCTTTAGCAGGATTACAGCATCTTGGGTGAATGTTTCTCCTGTTTAACTCCTGACTGGCTTCATTATTGTGTAATTAGCCCTGCTGACCGGCAATACATGTAATGTGATACTCAACATTAGATTTATACTGTTTATGTGCATGTTTGTGGCTTACAGCCAACTCGTTAAAGAAGAGCCATTAATATGACAAGTGACACCGCAGCCCTGTTGCAACAACATCATCATTTATGTTTCTGACGATTAGAGAAATATAATTCTAAGTTGCTTTAAACTAATGAGATGCTGGTCATGTCTAATGTAGCTTTGTGTTCACACTCAACTCAAATATTTTTATTTACAAAAAAGTACACTGTAAATCATGATTTCATTAATAATTAATATTTATAGAAATACTAACTACAAAAACTAAAAAGTGTAGTGAATTTGGTTACTCTAGTAAATATTAACCTTTTATCAAACTTGTTTTAACATAAGTCAATTTAAAGCACCAACATTGCCAAACTGCTTAAATTGCATTGTACTTGCTTCTTTTCTGTTTATTTTTATTTTATTAAATTTGTTTTTGTCAACTCACATTAATAAACACAGAAACATTAAGTTTTCCAGATCTAAAGGCAGTGATGAGTCTATGCTATTAAATTGATCAAGAAACACAAACTGTGCATAAAGATTCACTTAAAATATTGCTTTATTTCTAGTTTACTGCATCAAGAAGCTGAGAAAGTAGAAAATGTTAATGTTTATATATAAATAAGGGAAAAAGAAACACATGAAGGCAATGAATGCCTGAGATGACCTGAATTTGAACAATTACTATGACAAGTTGACAACAATTTTAAAAGATTGCAGTGTATTAAATGTTAGTCTCAAAAATAATTTTACTTATAGTGTGCCATATTAATATGTAAATATAATTTTCATCAATGGTTAAAGTTAGGGAAACTTTTTGGAAGTAAATTCTGTAAAAAGATTTTGATCAGAATGCTAGTGAAGGTGCTAGTTCAGTTTGTATCCAGCTTTAGCTAGTTTAGCGATAGCGCTGATACTCTTAACCCTGAGGCAGCTGCTGTCAATGAATGACACATCTTAGCTGCATATTTGAGAAAAACGGTTCACATGCCATATTTTTAGAATAGACGTAAAATCTGTACTGCTCTTTCAGTAAAGTTTTATGCTTTAATCACAAACTAATTTATGGTTTGTGTCTTTATTACATGTATGACAAAGCAGATAACTTCATGAAATAAACAATGGAGATGCTTGTTGGGATCTTCTGTTATGCAGGGATGACTCAGCAGAGCTTATCTACAATACAAACTGTAGCCGAGACATTTTTAGTCTATCTGAGCTTCTGGAATTAGATGTGTAAATATTCATTTGGTCAATTTAAAGAGAATATTTAGAATAAAATTTTTTAATGAGTTAATTTATGATTAGCAAAAGTATCTTAGTAGTTAAAATACAACAGTTTTGTTGAGCAAGAACATGCTAAAAAGTGACTGATAGATATGGTTTTCTAGCAGTTAAACTGACATGATTTCTGTGCAGACATGCTGATAAAAAGTGACCTAAATAAACTGTGTGAGAATTTCTTCATCCTTTTCATTGGCTAAATTCTGACAGCTTGTTTTGTTAAAATTTTACCTTTGACATTTCAAAAAGATAAAAAATTATTTCCACTAAACTTCTACACATATTTCTAGGAAAGTCTTGGCTCACTCTGAAATTGTTAAATTGTGTACCCAATGCATTCCTAGCGAGGACTTGGAGGACCTTTTTTTTTCCTTCTGCTGGCAAATGAACCCCTTTGTCCCTCCCGAATCATGATTCCAAATGCAGGTTTTATGTGTCACATTTTCACTGGAAGTGCACAGCTGTGCCATGTAAGGCAGCAACTCATAATACAAAAGGCACATTATCTGTTTTGTTTTTTTCCCTTTTCTCTGTTTTTTGGAACAGTTGTGTCTCAAAGTGTTCCCAGATTTCACAAAACCTATTTAAAAATTACTGAAGCTATAACAGTAATTAAAGATAGGCTGTGGATGAGCTACTGTCACAGGACTAACTGAAGGACTTCAGGCCTGGTTTAAATTCATAGACCATACATCAAAAATTTTATATTTATTCATTGACAATGAAAATACTATTAAAATTGATTTATATCACATTTGTTTAATTAAAAGGTTTTAAATAAGCTATTTTAAATTACTTACAATATAACACTTTTATACACTTTATATATATATATATATATCTATTTTTTTTTTTTTTTTTTTTTTTTTTTTTTTTTTTTTTTTTTTTTTTTTTTTTTTTTTTTTAATATTTTTTTTTTTTNTATATTTTATTTATATTTATTTTTTTTTTTTTTTTTTTTTTTTTTTTTTTTTTTTTTTTTTTTTTTTACTGTTTATATCACATAAATTTGTATTTACTAATATTTAGCACCTTGGATGGAGTAGACAACAAATAAGCAATTAAGCAATTTCCTTGGGGATAAATAAAGTATATTCTGTTCTATTCAAAACTGCTTTAAATTCAAATTTAATATTTAAATTGGATAGTTGAGTCACCATAGTTACAATTCGATGACAAGTTTAGCCTTTATTTTGTGTTTGTTCACAAATCCGTCTCAGAAAAGTAATAATCAATTATCTGTGATTAGTTTTAAGCTCAGCCAATGAAACTCCGCCTCCAGTGGTGGTGATGTTCTTCAGAGGAAGAGGGGCCCCAAATCAAATTCAACGTTGGGCCAGGCCTGGTTTTAGTTATCTCTCTTTTATCAGGATTCGCAGAGTAAAGTTTCCTCTTTATATCTTGGACGTTTTTCTATCAGGTAAAAAGTAAAAACACTTAAGCTTTTCTCTTTATTCTTCTTTATGTTGTGTAAGACGTGGTGATGTCATACATTCATTACTCAGCACTGAAATCAGCTCTTTCTCTTATTTTATTACAACACAAAGAGGTTCCCTTTATATAAAATTCCTCACTATAGATAATTGCAGCCTGGTTCCCCGAAGTCCACACCAATACAGTCATCAGTTTACAGTCCACTGCCTCTTTTAGTTGCCTACTTTTAGCTTTTCTATGAATTACTGTTGTTAATTACCTTGTAAGTTAACTTGTTAATTCTAGATACCAAAATGCCTGAAAGTACCACAGTTTAAGAGCAATGTATGTAAGCCATTATCTGCATGCTGAAATGATCTTTAAAAAAACACTCCCCTCTCCCAGATGAGTGCACACAATCACATTCAATAGTCTGACACTGATTCCAACATGTTCCCCTTCATTATATTTGAGTCGCTGACAGAACTGAAATGGTTTGTTTCAATTATGGGAGTGAAACACAGCCATGACATTTTATCTGGAGAAAACAAAACACAATGTGTTCTTGCTTTATGACCCTTGTTATTTGTCCATTAGTTCCATGATTTTGTTAAATGGACCAAGCAGATTTTTCCCTCTCTTCAGTATGAACACATAAACTGTACAACAAACATAAAAGAAACAGAGAATTTCCCCGCTCCAAACTCTAGTGTTCTAGCAGAGTAGAGACAATTTGATGCAGGACTCCTCAGGCCTGTCCTCTCATGCCACGGTACATATCTGGGCAAATGAAGATAAATCCATGTGTGAGCTCACCATGTTCCAGAGGAGCCTTCAACAAATTAATCACCTGCAATTCTATCCTTGTCCACTTGGGCGCCTTGCGGGTCCCTGATGCAGCATCCGCCGCGTAATGAGGGCCACATCGGTGAGCGCCATTTATGAGCCGCGCATGCTCCTCCAAACGAGAGAAAATAAATGAGCGAGTGAAGCCTTCTCCCTGGAGGCGCGTCGTTTTCTGGAGATGGTGTGGCGCCCCGACCTCCAGGATCACCCCTCTACCTCTCCCTCCACACATCAGGATTTCATTAAATGGTGAGCCAGACACCCCAACCCCACCCCATCCACTTCACTCCATCATCACCCCCACCACCCATTGCCCACCCCCCACTTCTGCTCTCTCCTGCGCCACTTTGCTCCCAAACCAAATGAGGAAATGGCTCGTCTGGTCGCTGACAGACCCCGGGTTGGGCTGTAAAGATAAATGACCCAAAGTATTAAAGTTTAACACGTTGACAAAACCCACCTGATCTGTGGGATTAATGCAACAAAAAATCCATCTGTGGAAAAAAAAAGGAGGGGAGGGGGCTCTGTTGGGAGCAGTGATGAAGACTCACTGGGGAGTAACAGGCGGGTATAGGAAGGTCAACCTAAATTCAGAATTAGTACAAATCCAGCGCTAAGAGGCAAAACTTCTTTTAAAAAGCAGCAAAAGCTATTTTTGAAGTATACATGCAACAGTTGCAGCATAAAGACAGACATGAACTTTATTAAAGCCACTTAAATTTATGTTTGAACACAAAATTGAACATCACAAAAAAGTACATCTATTTATTTGATAAAATCTATAAAAGTGACTCATATTTTACTGTTTGAATACAGACGTTTTTTTTGTTAGTGTTTTTAGGCCTGGAGCTAGCTCCTGCCCCCTCCCCACATCTCCCTGCACCCCCTCCAAAAATCAGCTTTCAGAATGTGTTAAATGTTATATTATGTCGGTTGGATATTTACACAACTCACAGAAAAGACTGCTATCTTAGCAGTTGTACAGCAGGCAGTCAATGACACCCTGCACAAAAGGTCATTTTAATGAAAAATTGAGAGGAAGGAAAACATTTGTCAGAAAAAGAGAAACTTTATAAAGTCAATAGAAAGGCTTTAGGACGGTTGTTGGAAGTGTCAGGTGAGACTGTCCAGGCTGGATAAAAGACCATGCAAGATGTGTATCTGTTAGGTCAGGTGTGCAGAAGTGTCTGACAGTTGTAGTTTACACAAACTCATCACATTTTATCTTTCACCTACAAGATCAGCTTTTCACCAGATGCCTGAAAAATGTCCTACTGGACGTTTTAGATTTAGTCCCAATCAATTTTAGTTTTGATTTTTCCTACTCACCTTGGAGATGGGTAACGTTTTTCTTTTAGCTCCATTAGTATAGTTGGTTTTTAGATTTTGCATAAAGACTGATTTATTTATAAACATAAATGTGGTTTAATGTTACATTTTAATTCTAAATAATAGTAAGATGCATCTTAACCAATTTATGTCTTACTTACAAAGCTGTTCAGGTGTAGTTGACAGAAATATAGAGAGATGCTTATATTAGGTTGTTTTGAGGCTGAATCATTCATGGTGGATCTATTGAAAACTGGTTTCCTTTTATGTGTGTTGGTTTTGATGATTTACTGACATAAGCCACTTCATTAGAGTCTTCTTTAGTGTCACTCTACGAATGAGCACCTACTGTACATTCAGTGAAAAGTTCAGGATATCTATGTATGCTCCCCTACATGTAAAAAAATAAAATCCTGTAACATAAATGAACAACTAAGGACTAATACATTTATTACAGTTTTGAAGTGTTGCTGTCAAGTTGTTTGGAAGTTGCAACTGATTATCTCAGGTGGACATCATCCATCACTGATTATGTTTCAACAACAATATTCTGCAGTAATACCAAATATTTTTATTAGAGTAAAACTTGGTGTTATGATGATCAGCTAAAATGTTTGCGTTGCACTTAGTGTGTTTGTGTTTCTATGGTTGTAGAGTAGTGCTGACTTGAAGACTGGTATGCAGGCTAATGCAGCTAATATTCAGGAATGTAAAACATTGTTAAGAATATATTTTTTCATGCCTCAATGCTTTGAAAACATTTAGGAACAATATATCTTGACTGGGATGATTGGAGATGACATGTTCTCTTCTTCCCTGGGTTTTCTCTGGGTACTCCAGATTGATTCCACAGTATGAAAACCCACTGTTGGGTTAATTAGTCTCCCCAAATTATCCTTTGGTAAGATGTGTGTGTGTGTGTGTGTGTGTGCATGGTTGTTTGTCCTGTGTTTACCACACCTCTTGCCCTCCTGTCACCATTCCCAGTCTAAATGGATAGAGGGATGTATTGAGCCCTGCCATCATAAATTAAGAATGACAGGGTTAAGAAGAACAATGATATATTTCCTTCTGACTGATCTACAGTTCAGATTTGTTTCCTGTTAACAATTTATAGCAGCTTATGAAGAAATAAACTAGAAAGCAATTAGGATCTGATGTTTTGCACTAAGGAAGAAGTAGAAAGTGCATCCAGTGCTCTTATAAAATCACAGCTTTTTGTGTCCTCCTCTGCTAAGTAGTAGAATTAAAAAAGCACAAAAGCAAACAAACATCTCTCCAGCATTTTTTAATGACTTGTTCTCATTTTTGATAAATCAAGTATTGAAATAATTGGCAAGCAAAATAACACATTATTCTACTTTCAAAATACTGATGCCATGAATCCATAGTGAAGTTTCTAGAAACAGGAATCCCCAATATGAACGGGAAGCGAGTAATTAAATACTTTTGAAAACAATGTGTCTATGAATGACTGATATGCTGCAACGTGCGTTAAAGACTTCTCATTAGCCATCATTTAACTCTAAGGGAAAATGTTTAATCACCTCCAGAGGAGACAACAGATGTAAAAAGCATTTGTTGTAAATCTTTGGTGTTTGCTTTACCTATCTGGACACCTACAGGGAGGAAGACACTCACACAGAATAATCTGACTGCCAGAAGGTTTAGTCATTTTTAAAAACACGAATGTAAATAAATGTGTCCTTGTGATTAGGAGCTGATTTGAAATATGCAGGGTGCTGATCCAGAAAACACAACTCAGAGCAGCGGGATAAAACAAACGGTAAGAATTATTAGCAGGCACATCGTTTTCTGGCTGAGCTGTGAAATGCTTTCATGGAGTTATGAATGTGTCCACATTAGTGAAATATAAGCTTTTAAACTGTTCTGAGGAGCGCTGGAAGATGTTTAAATGTTTCCAGCCAGCTGGTAAATCATTATTATTGGGTCTTATTTTTTCATAAAAGTCAAAGATGAAGGTTCATCCTTCTGGGTGACAATTATTTTCTTCCCCTGAAGTTTTCAAATCATAATAACAAACAATACAATAAACTCAACATTTAATACACAGCTTTTTCAAAACGCACATCCAGTCATTTTACTAATACCAATTCATTTCATAGGAAACAGATATGCATGCTGGGCCATTTGCTTCCTTCAAAATCACAGAAATTCATGCAGCAACTAATACATTCAGACTTTAACAGAACTTTTCACATTTAAGCCAGAGAAAATACACTCTAATTTAATTAAATGGATCCAGATTTTGTCTTTCTGGCCTTCTTTATCTCTCTGATGGAAAGATGTAATGAACAGGAAAACAGGAAACTTGCATAAGAGAAAAAAAAACCTGTCAGGAATCATAAATACTGAGGGAGTGAAAACACTAAGCGAGGTCTTGGCTCAATATGTGTCCATAACTTACTCTGATGCAGAAGTTCATAAATATTAAGAAAAAGGCTCACACTCCGTCGCAGCCATGAGCAATGAATCCTCGGAGAAAAACTCCTGCAGACCCCCAAGTGGCTGAGCTTTTGTATCTGTGTTTCATTTTTCTTTTTCAAATCAGAGGAAGATGGATGTTGATCCTTAAAAAGCCAAACTGCCGTCCGTTAATGATTCAGGACACAAGAAGCAAGGAACACGGTGTTACCCAGTGGGTGCTTTTCCTTATCATGCACACCATCTGCAGCTTAAGTTAATCAGTGTCGAAAATAATGAAATATCTCTTCTGGAAGCATCGACCTTTAGGGGGGTTTTTCTTTGCAAAGAATTTTCCAGGTATTTAAGCTGTTTTGTTGTTTGGAAGGACCATTTCTGTTTAAAGCCATTTTTACAGTCATTTATACTTATTAACAACTTTGATGAAGCTCTGAAAATCCTTAAAATAAATTTAGTTGTTATCACTGTCGCATAAACCCACTCTGAAAAGAAATGTGTATTTATCCATCCTGTTTGTTACAGATCCACCTCTTTTAAGCGTTTCAATTCGTCTGACTGTAAATACATTCAGATTTCGGTACTAATCCATTCCCAGCTTATGAAGATCAACATACATCTGTCTAATCTGAGTGCCATGGCTTTCTCTCTTTCCCATTTTGAAGAGTGACTAAAATAATATGTCACATACAATTTTTGTTCCTAAGAAACAGAGTCTGTGATAACTGAATAATGCTTTCATGTCACTCTGTCCAACTTTAAAAGGTAAAGTATAAATTAAAATCAACGAAAATCTTGCAAATTTTTTTTTCTTTTCTGAATAAAAATATTAAAAAAATTATGTTTACTATTTCTAAAAAATCTAATAGCATATAATGATGTTAAAGATAGTTCCTCTAATAAAATGTGAGCTAGAAGGATGTTAAAGGTGATGGTCATTTTTATAAGGGTAACTTAAATATGCATTTTTCTGCTCTTTAAATGTTTCTTCAGCAATGGTAGAAATATATATACAAGTGTATATTGAAAATGAATCAGAACCAAAGTGCTTTGCTTTATGCGTGAAGTCTCATAGTGAATGTGATGAAAGAAGCAATTCTGTGTGGTTGTTAAGAACATAAATTGTGTTCAAACTAAAGCTGCAAAAGTGTTTATGAGCTTTCAGAACTTCAACTTACTGTGCCTACACTCTTCTAAATCAGTTTTTATATCATCTACAGAACAAGAAAGCAAAACTATTTGAGTTACTCTTAGTAATATTAATGGAAACCTGAAATCAAATATGAATATTATTCAGTGAAATACTTCCACAAAACATTAAAGGGATCTCATTTACACACACAAATATACACATATATTGCAGTTCATCATGACTCACACGGTGTCTCCTCAGCCAGCAACTGAAATATTCCTGAAGAACCAAAAATAGTTGGATGTCCGGAATCGAGCGACAGTTCTTCAGGTTTGGATTCTGATGATCAGGGCCGTTATGGCATGACATATATGGACTGAATCGGAAACATAGACTGGTGAGAACCGCTCACCATTTGTGATGTACAACAGCGTGTTCTTGCTTGAGATAAGGTTCTTGTTGCTTCGTCTTGTTGTCTCTGGTGACGTCCTCTTCTCCATTTCCTCTATAAGTTTGGATAGTAATTTTTACATCTGAGCTTACATATCGTAATCTGACAAAGTTTTTAATCTCTAGGGAAGTTGAAACAGTTTGAAAAATTTATTGAAGCAGACTGCACCATGTTGCGCCAATATTCTCCCACTTTCTGTTGAACTGCTGAATGCTTGTAATGCAGCACTGTGTGCGTCACACGTCTAAGGTTGGCACAAAAAATGCCAAAAACACCAGAACATGTTTTTTCTCTTTTAATTCAGTATTAAAAAAACAGAAAAAAATGTTCTTTTTATTTTATTTTATTTTACAGCAACCATATTTTATGGTGTTTCTTTTTTCACCTGATGTTAGCTTAAAAAAACTTTTCAGTTCTTCTTTAAGCTAGAAATGTCAAACTTGCTTCTTTGAGGTCCGGTGTCCAGCAACTTTAAAGTATGTCAATTTCAACACATCTGAATCACATAATTAGCTCATTAACAGAACTGTGACTGCATGCTGAGGACGCAATGCAACCATTTGAGTCACGTGTTGGACAGCAGGACAGCAGCTGTCCAGAACTCAAGTTTGACATCCCTGTCTTAAACTAAGATAAATTATATTCAGGTTCAGTAACTGACTTTGGGGTGATATGATGTGTATAGTTGTGTTAGTACAGAAAACTGATCAAACATTGATAACATAACCTGGAGGTGGACCCCAAAATTGAATACACCCTCACTCCGACTCTGTTTGAAACACATGGAGACCAGGAGATATGCAAATAAAAAACAGGGTTGTGTTGTTTGTGAGGTGTTCTGTTGTGTTTGTGTTTAATCCACAAAGGCTGTAAACCAATGAATTTTGTAAATACTTTTTAGTTCCAGACATGCATTCACTTTTTTTCCAAGTGAGATCACATCACTTCTGATCCCAGAATCAAAATGTCCTGTGTCATTCTCCACTCTTTCAGCAACTTCCAAAACAACATAGAAAGAGAAAGAAAAAAACCAATAAACACTGGAATGCATCAGTCAACTCAGTGTGCTTCCAGAGGATCAACAGTCTGTGTGCATCCTCCATGACACACCCCTCAGTGACCACATCCACCATAAGCAGCCGCAGATTAAAATGATATGGAGATTATCGGGACAAAAAGCCTCCCAGCTTGTCACGGGATGCAGAGCGTATTGTACATCCACATGTATTGAACACAAACCTGTCACCGTCTGTGACAGCCCCATTCATCACACACAAAGCCAATCCTGTCAGCAGCACAATGCCTTCTATCTGTCCCTCCTCCCTGCCCCCTTCTAAGTGACAGCATGGAAATGAACATTAGGACACCCTGGTGTATATTGAAATTATTTGTTTTTCTGCCTCCCACTGAAGCCAATTTCCAGAGGCTAATAAACCTGGGAATGATTGTGTCTGAGTAAAGGGGTGGTGTCTGTGAAAACATCACCAGGTCCCAGGGGTTGTTGTCACTGAAGCCCGTCAATTTGTTTTTAAAAAGGCAAAAGAATAAAGTTATAATTTCTGTTTTAAAAATATCTTGTCAAAGGAGAGCTGATGGGAAATGCTAATCAGTAGATTCAAGGAACTGGGTTATCAAACAATTAACTCAATGAGGAATCATAGACGGTAGCAGGTACATTTACTGGCACCTCTGGTAAAGAAAGATTAAAACCCTTTAAATAAACTATCATTTTCTTGCAGCAAAATAATCCTAACATTTAAATAATAATAAAAATAAACCTTGAAGTTGAGTACATTCAGTAAGTGTGGAAAATACTCATGTTAAGAAATAATTGTTTTCATAAAATCAGTCATGATTCTTTTCACAATTCCTTCTAAAATTAATCTAACAGATTTTTGAAATAATTTTTACAGAGCTTGTCGCCTTTATTTGAAAGTAATCTGAAGGAGACAAAGAGAAGTTGGGCTAGTCGGACAGCAAGGAAACAGAGTATGGGACTCAAACGTGGCACAGTCAGGTTGTGGTGTGCAGCCTCTAGCAACTGTGCCATACGACTCCAAAATATTTTTTAACTCTAATTTCTGACCAAAGTTTCCATAAAAATATTTTTATAATTTTTTTAGAGTAAATATGTATGTATTGACACAGTTTCAGAATATATTTTCAGCAGACCACATTATGTGTGCTCTGTGTTGGACAAGGTACTCAGTAGCTATGTTTCCGTCTGACTGTCATGTACATTTAGAGCAAACTTTTAAAATATTGCAAAAAGAAAAAAATTAAGTAAGATAAACAAAATAAAAAATAGTTGTGTTTTCTTCAACTGGGTTGGAGNGAGGAAATTATTTCAAATGTTCTTTTTCCCATGTGTGTTTTCTTATGCAATACTTCAACGTGTGCATAAAAATACATTGATGGGAACACAACTAGTAACTCTCTCTCCTTTCCTCTTCTTGCTCTACACCAGTGGTTTCATCTACTGTACAGACACCTGCCACTGACTCTGTGGTAGTTGGAGTCATCAGAAGTGACGATGAGAGGGAACATAATATGGTGGTGGACAACTTTGTCACATTGAGAATGGGGAGCTCCTTATACTTAAATAATTTTCAACAATTACATACCTTAGATGTAAAATATTTTCTCTGAGTTTTGCTGACAGTATAACTAACAACAAATATGAAGTGTGCCCCAAATTACTAAAAGGAAATCTTGTAAAATCTAAAGATAGCCTCTGCTGAAGTCATGAAGATCTATTGGAACAAAAGGTAGCCTTCATGTTTGTGTCCAAGTGTGAGCTGTTTCCTCATGTGCACAGGCTTGTGTGATCGAGTGTTTGTCTCCTGAGTCAGCGGCATTTCAGTAATTACCCGCAGATCCAGAGGCAGAGGGGCTCTGCAGCGCTGACAGGGGGAGCATCATTTCCCGAGTGTTCCAGAGAACTGCAGACTGCAATAACACCACTCAACAGGCCTATCGAGATGATCCACATCACATTTTCCACACAATAACAAACAGCTAACCTATTTAGGGTGTAAACAACAGCAGCAAGCTAATAAAACAACTCATTGCAGTGTGAGGATTTAATCCGATGAAGTGCCGTCTTAAATAATGTCTCTTGTACTGTAAGCGATATTGGGTAAAGGAACAGTGGTCCCAATATGTATTTTATGAGCATAATGAGACTTTTCAATAACAGATTCATAAAGAATGTATGAATTCACGCAGAACTGGGAGCATTGGGGTTGACAAGGTCTGACAAAATGCTCAGTTCACTTTGTGTCACTGTTCTGTGAGACTGAGGCTTTAAGAAATGTCTTAACAGCAGCTGTATCAATGGAGACTGATGAACTTCATCATCCCAGCTGGTTTGACATCTTATTGATATCTGACCATCAACTACTATTTGTCCTGAAGCCGTCACACCCTCTCAGTTCTGACATTTCACTGGATAAAGTTTGACCACTCACCTTTATTGCTTATTTTAAATGCAGTGTTTGTTTTTTTTAACCAAAATAATCTTGTTTTCATGCTTTGTGTGGATCATTTCATCATCATTGCATCGGTTATAAAAACAATTCAAAAACAGAGCAAACACTGATCATATCAAGGACAAATGTCTTTATTCATGTAAGAGGATCTGTGGTGTGGACTTCATCGCTACTCTACATCAGATTTTAAGAGAGAGTAATTTAATTTATGTCAGAAGACAGTAAAATTCTGAAAAACTGTTAGCTCAGAAATCCTCCGCTCATCAGCTGTGTCATTTACATGCATACCAGCCTTTGTAGACCCAACAACTGACACCATATGAAGGGAGGAAATTAATTCAGGAAAAGTTAAGAAGGTTCAATGCATAACGATCTGTCAGATATCTGACTTTAATGGCACAGAAAATGCGACTTTCACAAGGGGCTATCACACCTTTCACTGTCTGGCAAGAGCTGTACAGAATAACGGTCATGACCTTAGATGAACCTGAAATAATCTTTTATCCAACAAATATTATTCAAAAGATGACAAGAAACTTTCAAGGTACTTGTCAATACATGTCAAAGTGTTCCTTAAAGCTAATCATTATTTTCTGCCTATTTAGAAATAGTTCAAATTGAATTCATGATCAGTTGGTAATTTAAAAGAGATCAAACACTTTGAATGTTTTCTTGGTATTTTTTCTCATTAAATATTAAAGCTGCTGATAACCTTGACCACAAACTGCTTTCAGCCAGAATCAAACGTCATTTAGTGTTTTCAACTGTCCGTCCATGAACACGTAAACAACAGGTTCTGATATTGATTATGAATGTTTTCTGAATTTGTTAAAGATTCAGATGTTATTTTTAAATCTTTCTACAATCTTTCTATTTAGTCTGTGCCACAAAGCGCATGTAGTAGTTTTGCCTTCATGTAAGAGCCAACTTATCTAGCAAGAATAGTTTAAAATGGCTTACAATTTGGTTTCCACATCCAAACACTCCAAGGTCACAAGAAACTTTGTCCTGGAAGTAGCCAGCATGCACATTAGTCTGGTATTAATGCAAGTCAAAATATGCACATTTATGTCAATTAGACCAACTCATTTGGTTGCAGAAGTGCCTTTCATTTTCTTTCTGAACAACTGGATAATAAAATTGCAGTGTTATGTGGTTAAAATCAATTACGACTGAGCTGAATGACTTTGATTGTTTTTCCTAAAATCAAGTTAAAAGCTTGATTCAGTTACTAGTTCTCTCTTGGCTGTTCTTGCTTAAAGAGAAAGTAAACAGCTTTTCTACCATTTCATTGTATGCTGACCACAAACATTTACAATGGAGCGAGCTCATTTGGAAGTCAGTGCACTTTTCCCCTGTGAATACACCTTCTGCCCTTCCCCCTTGCGCTTTTATTTTTAATTAACCTCCCAAAGATACTCTGTTGTTGCTTCCTGTGTCTGTGCCAGTGAGGTTAATTATTTCACCAGTTCGGGGAGACGCTGCAGAGGACAGATCAATGCACCTCAATTCCCTGCGCCTCATGTTCAGTCTCACTTGCTGGACCACAGTGAAAAGGAGCAGAGGCCGGTACTGATTGTGTAGCAGCGGATGCCTTCCGTCTGACATGTGCAGCACTCAGCATGCGGCAGGCAAACAAACACAAATAGGGCCTATTCAAGACATAGATGCATAAAAAAATAAATGCTTAACACATCCTACATTCACATAGACAGCCACATTTTCTTAATCAAGCAGTGTTAATATGGTTTCCTTAGAAAAGACCATTATCTGCATTTATGTACACAAAACAAAGCTCTGCAAAAGTAATTATGTTTTTATGTTTCAAGTAAATGCAAATTATTGTGTTGTATCTGAATAATAACAAATGCATAAAAAAGCCACTTCTAATTTAAAGCATAAATCATTATAAACTACTTATCCTTCAAGGGTTGTGGGTGCTTATCTCTGACAGGATTCACCATAGGCTGGTTTTCCCCGGTGACACACAGAACAATCAACAAAGCTCCATTCTAAAATCAATTTACAGTAACTACACAAAAATATGCATATTTTTGGACTGTGGGAGGAAGCCTGAGTATCCAGAGAATCCACAAATGAACCAGAGACCTACACAAATTACATAAAGTAAAACTCAAGGCCAACATTCAAACTTAAGAACTTTTAGATGCCAAGAAAAGTTCAAACTACTTCCCCATTTACCAATTCTTAACAATATTTATCCAAATGTGACAAAAATGATTTTATATCAGCTAAGTGCAATATTTGTGTGAATGTTAGTTGAACAAAGCTTAGATTAGTTTACCTTTGTTTATCCAAGCTTACCTTGCTTTCCTTTATTGTAGCTTAGAAATATTTTGTTCAGTTTATCTGAATTTATACTGTTTTAGAGTAGAGTTTGGTTGTATCTTTGTTACCCTAACTTAGCTCACGTTAATTCAGCTCAGTTGATTTTATTTTAATTTAATTTAGTTTAGTTTGGATTACCTTATTTTACCATAGTTTGTTTTGCCTATCTTAGCTTAGCTCAACTTATAATAGCATAATTTATGTTTAGCTTAGTAAAGTTTAAGTTCAGCTTAGTTTTGTCTATCTTAGCTAAGTTCAAGCTCGTTCAGTATACTTTAATTCATCTTGGATTATTCATCTTATTTTAGGTTGATTCAGTTCAGGCTAATTTAGATTGTTTTTGGTTTAGTTCAGTTAGTTTTGTTTTGTTTAGGCTATTTTAGTTTAGTTCAGTTCACGTCAGGACAGTTTGGTTTATAGATTTTTAGTTATTTCATAAAGTGGTAAATGCATATTATCCAACATGAATACATCACAAAAATATGCCAAACTTCGCTGTAGGGGCTAATTTTCATCCATAAATCCATAATCCCCCAGCAGGTTGATGACAGGGATTTAAAAAAGTTACAGTTTACAAGCATAACAACATACATGACCTGTCATTTATGGCAGATTTAAATATACATCTTAAAATAGTGCAACTTACAGGAAACATTTATAATAAGAATAAAAAAAAGTTTGATTTAACCTATCCTTAGTTTAGTGTAGTGTAGCTTAGTTTACCTTATCATAGTTTAATTCAATGTGTTTTGTTTATCTACATTTGAATTCAGTTTAGTGTAGTATTTTCTAAGCCCTTATTACTTCAGTTAATATGTATAGTAATTATGGTGGCATGATTTACTAAGCACAATAGAAGTGAATTACAATGGACAAATAAAATAATGCACAAGTTTCCTGTTAGTTGTATCCTTAGCCGTACTTTGTGGCTGCTTTACTTCTTTAATTTGTTTGACTTTTATTGCAGCAAACTGAGTTCAGGCTCTAATTAATTGTGACTCCATCAATAAAGAGTTGAAAAGTGTGACGCTGTGTTTACTCATTTACACATTCAGTGAGGGGTCATTGACTTTATGTCTCTGTGAATGTTTGTTTTTAAATGATATTGATCCAAAGGTAATAACAAACACCTCTAGAAAACAAGCCATTAAAAAGTCACACTGATGAGGAGTTGTGCTACTTATAGTCAGCTAACAAGTAACAATTCATCCAATAGTGTTTTTCACTTCTTTCTGCTTTACTCTGAACACTTTGGTGAATAAAGAAGAGGGGAGTAAATCAACTTTAGGTGGTTAAACTGGCTTGAAAACTGACAGTTTTATTCCTAAAAATTCAGCCCCTCCCTTTGGACAAGAATAACCATGAAATGTTGCGAAATGGTGTATGATAGAGCCATTAAAGCACCAGCGCTAACTTGGCTTGCTGACAGGAGCACAGGGACTCCCTGCTGAGGTCATCTCAGCATGCCTCCACGACTATCTGCGAAACACTTACTCTTCGACTCACACAAACCCTTCCATCTCTCCTCTCTTTCCTTTCATCCTTCAAGCCTTGATGTGTAACAGAACTCAGAGCGAAGATGGAGTGGCCGTACATAATCAGAGCCGGGCCTTTTCTCCCCTATAGTGTCTCCATCAAGCCCAGAACAAACCATCAGCACCAATCCCTGCTTGTGAACGTCTTTGAAACATCAAAACTGACTGACTGTAGGGAGCCAAAACATTAAAAGCAGCACATTTGCCATACTGCAGGTATGCGGCACAGTGGCCTGAGCTTTGAACCAACCACTCGCTGGGCTCTTTTCACATTTGGATGTCTCTATATGTGGAAAATTCAGCCCTTCTCCACCTTAACCGTCCAACCCCACTCCCCTGCATCCAGCTAATGCAGAGATGGCAGCCAGAAAGCATCAATCACTGCACGCCAGGGGGATGACATCATGGTGAATTGGCAGGGCTATCTAAGCGGGGACAGGGAGTTTTTCAGAGGGCTAACAGAGATAAATAGAAATCCTGTAGGTTCCATCCTTCTCTGTGAGAACATTATCTCTCAGTCTGACTGCAGACCTTAACTTTTTGCCCTTTTCTTCCTTATTTGATGCTGTCAGTCATTTGTTTTCATCACAGGCATCTTTATGGTTCCATTTGCCCTGCAGCTTGTGTTTGTGTCATCAGTCTTAAAATGTTTAATGGTGCAAATGTGTGGTTGATTTCAGTGATGTGCAACATGATCTCTGAAGAGTCGGTTAGATAATCTAAAAAGCCCCTTGTGATAGTTGCAAATTTACCACAATATGTGAAGATGACAGCAAATCAGCTCATACCGATACCCTCTAAACTACGTCATGAAGAACTGTTAGTTTATGTGCTGTTTACGTTCCTATTGTTTATTCTCAGAAAATGAGTCAACAAAATATTCAAGAGGTTCCCCTTTCTCCTGAGCTCACTGATGAGGGCATCACTGACAGAAGAGAAACTGATCTGGAGAAGGAAATCTGGTTTTACTTTTGCCCCTGGTCTCTCTTCAGGCCTGCGAGAGCCAATAAATCCCACATCTAGAGCTCTTAGATTGACTGAGCCGAGCGCTGTTTGATGTTAGGCTGTCCGAGAATGGCCCCTGCACATTCCAGGGGCCGAATGCAGTTTGGCTGTCATCGGTAGCCTTACTTTTGGACGCCATTGCATTCATGTCAGTTATCCGTGCCTTTGACAATTGTGTGTCTGAGATAATGCTTATCTTTTCACCTTTTCACCTGTACCCAGACCCCTCAAGGATGCACAATCAACATGGTGAAGATACAAATATCTTGCACTTAGTTATGCCAGGTGTTGGAATGGTATTTAGGAGTAAAATGTTCAAGAAAAACAAAACTGTTTGCATATAAAATCACAAATAAATCACACAAAATGTTGGTAAAATAAAAACAAATGAACGAAAGAGAAGGAAAGGTGATATCCTAAAGTAACAGTTAAATGATTTTTTCATCACCTACCTATAATACATTCTGCACATGTTTCAACATTTAGTGCTGATAAAAAGAAAGAAAACCATTCTGTCCTCAGAAGTGTGAAACTTCATTCTTTGCTCCCAACTTGTTCAAGCTGGACAGCAGTCAGGGTAATAAATTATCTCCTGAAGTACACCGCTGAGGTTTTTAAAGCGTGGGGATGAGGCCAAGGGAAAAGGGAAAACTGTGTGACTCGTTGACCTACAAACTCTTAACCCCTGGCCTGAGTCCTGGACACCTTCCCGAGAGCTCTCAAAAATGCCTGAGTCAACCATCCAGTTTGGAGTTGGCCTGACACGTGTCACTCCAGGTGCTCACTGTTCCCCTTTATTTCTGTACAACTTGGATAGAAGGAGAGGAGAGAAAGTGGGGGAGAGATGAGCGTTACTGAGGATGGATAGTCTTGGTGATTAAAATTAAACACCCGCTAGGAATTTCTTGCTGATTCTCATTATTTCCGCCTTGTTTGTTCTTCCTCCTGCTCTCCTCCCTTCCTTCCTCCACATAAGGCAAAGACTGTGGAGATAGTAAATGAGTAAAAGACATGTTGACAAGAGAGTGCTAAGTGGATTTGAGTTATGGGCAGTTGGGCGATGTGTTTGTTTAACCATCTGGTAGCAACTCCCTCTCTTGTGATGGAGTGCTTGTGGAGGGAAACAGTCCAGTCCCAATATTGATGCATATGTAAGCATACAGTGTTGATCGGGTCAGACTGAGGAATAGACAACCCAACTGAAGCACTCAGGAATGGCTAATTTTTTAAACCATACATTATTCAGAGAGGATCTAATTTGTTTGTAACATGTGTTTTACTAATTTTAATTTCAGTGTAGGGTTAGAAAATTTACAGAGTCTACTGAAAAAAGCTGTTCCTCTCTACACTTTATTGGCAGCTCAGTCTTCTTTCCCATTATTTATTTAACAATAGCTGCAATGCCTTCCAAACTTCAACCTTGTCTTTTCTGTATATGAAAGTAGTAAATCAAAGGCACAAATAAGTTTTCATTTGTATTTTATTAGCTCGTTTTTTTCTGTACCAAGAAACTTTTCTTCCCAATAGGAATCTATGGTGGAATCACATCCCTGACCTTCTGCTTCTTTGTTGGTACCAACAGAAACTAAAACTATTAGTTTATCCTGATGCTCCCTCCCACTACACTATTTCATACCTGCTTTTAATTTCACAGATTATGTGTAATGGATGAAACCTTCAGTCCATTCTGGGCAGGCAGGACTGACCACACTTGCCTCATGTTCAGGCTACAACCTCATCACCCCCACACTTTGCTGGAAGCAGGACTTTTATGTTATTCCAATGCTCTATGTGGTGTGGCTGCTTTCTGCATCACATCCTGCCACCACTCTGACTTAATCCAAAATGGCCTCACCACACAGCTGCAATAAACAATCTACACTCTAAAGGCCAGTAGAAACCACACCACATGCAGGCCCTGTACATTTAGGAATTCCATCTTCCATCTCATCCCATTTAAAGCTGATCAGTTTATTCAGCTCTGATCAGCTCCCCTGTCTCTGCTGACAGAAAGCATTCCCACAGCATGATACTGCCACCACTATGTTTCAACATAGGGATGGTATATTAAGATACATTTGCAATGTGCATTTGCAGGTTTTTAAATTATGTTAAAACAACTGTAGAAAAAATTAAAAACAGAAAATATATATTTTTTCCTTAAACATTGCATAAATGTTTTGCAAGTTGCATAAATTACCATCTTTTTGTCCTTTAGCTGTCAGAAACTGGATGCAGATTGCTGTTATCAATTTCAAAGTTTTCTTTTATGAAATCAGGGGCATCGCAGGGACTTTTTAGACTTCTCTTTGTGCCGAAGGTTCTGTTCTTTCCGAGCAATTACATGCAAGGTGGCAGTAACCAAATTAGGCATTTCTTATTGGAACGGTGACATAGAGTTCTAAAGTAATTACTCTGCCTTTTAATAACGCGCCAAGGAAACCCAGTTTTTAATCTCGGCCTCCTGAATTATTAAGCAACTGTTTCTATCTTGTTGTTTCTCAATCACTTCCTCCTCTCAGGGGCCAACTGTCTGATGCTAGCAGACACACATAAGATGTTCTGACAGAAATTTGACTCATGAATGCTGAGAAAAATAATTCAAAAGTATGGATATTTTAAAATTGAATCAATGGTTTCAAAACTAACATGAATTTTAAACGTATTGAAAACTTTCAGAAGTAAAAATATTCAAAGTGTTCTGCTTTTCTAAGTTAATATATTCTTTGTTGCTTTTTTTCCATTCTATCCCTGACATATGATGTATTGAACCAACTATAGGACTGTTTTTTTTTTTTTTTACCTCATGCAATGGCAAGAGCATAAAAAACAAAGTACATTCGTATAAAGATTATTTAAAATGCAAACACTTTCTTTATCTTCGTGGAGTTAAAAGAAGGGCTTGTATTATGTAGCAACAGCTGTGAGAGTCATCTCACTCCCGTCTTTGGAGGTCATGTTCAATGAATCATACAAGCACAAATCTCTCCTCTGACCAAATGGAGTGTTTAATTTATTATGATCTGGTAGAAAGTGTTGCTTTATTAAATCAAGAAGCATAAGAATACGAGACACCTGCATTAAAAAAGACATTTTCAAATAATAAAAATCCCTTTTTTAAGTTCAGTGTTCCTTAACTGCATACAGAACTTTGGACACAGGCATATTATCACAAATTATAACAGAACCATACAGTGAGAATTTTAGGATAGGAGGGTCACATTTAGTTAACTTCAGTCAACCAAAGAAACTAATTAATGTTCTAAAATTGTACTTTAGATATCTAAACAACATTCATAAATGATTCAAAATTCACATTTTTTACACCTAATTTTACTTATAGCATGGACGTTATATTTTACAAAACTTATCAAAAAAATATCCTTTGCAGAAAACATTTTACTGGAGAATGTTTAGAATGCATAAATTAGCTGAATTCTGATCACTTTTTTTATTGTCTTTCCTGTTATTCGACATTGTTGTTAATGTCATGATGTGTAAAATCTAAGGGAGACAGCAGCCAGTTTAAAGTTCACAATCTTATTCCAAAGGAAAAGAAATCAGCCCACCAGGCAAAACCTTTTTCCTCCCTTTTCACTTCCCACTAACACTGAAAGTGACACAGAAGCTAATAAAACGGTATCATGTCTCCAAAGAGAGCAGCCACAAGTTAGTTAGTGTTGGCAATCACAGAGCATCGACCCTCTGAGAAGTCCGAGAGTTTGGATCGATGAAATCTCTAACCGCAGTGAGGAAGGGAGGGTGGAAACTGAAAATCCTTATTTCTGCTTTAACACCTCATTCTGTTTTTACCTCCTTCATCTTGGAAAAATGTCAAGAGAACAATAACTGTATAAAAGGTCAGCGGCGTACTAACAGACCCTTCCAAGCTTTCATTACATTTGCTGCTGGCTATAGCAGAGGCGCTTGGGCAGCAGTGCTGACATTTGGTTTGTTTTTACACCATGTTGAGTCTCACACAGTTGTAGCTCCTAATAATGTCACAGGGAAAGATCCTGGGGCAGCTTGCTTGTGTTTATTGCTACTGTGCAGGAAAAGAAATAACATTATGATTCATATCTTAAGCTTACCATTGACACCACAATCAATACTGAAAGAAATTTTTCAAAAGCCAGGAGAAATATATTTTAGGGCTTTGATTTATTATTGTTTTGCTCATGTGTTATGATAGTTGCACCTGTTTTGGGCTATTTTTGAAAAGTTTTGTGAAACTTTACCCATCTTGCTATACAGTACCTTTGACAATTTGTGATGGTGCTCTTTTTAAGATTGAAGCATCTAAAAATCAGATGTGCGTCTGCACATAAAGACATCCATGTGGTGAGCAGAACAATCTGTAATTTATCACCTTCTTTGACCATATGAAGACATCAAACCCCTGGTCTGAAAGCAACGGGCCAGCGGCTTTAAGATGCTTAAAAATGAAGACAGCTGAGAGCCAAAATGACAAATGAGATGATCCACATGTCAATTCCTTTGAGACTACAACACCATCTAAATTAAGCTCAACTTGTGTTTTCACATGCAATCCTTCAAGTTGCCTGCCGCTTGGTTTTTGGGGCTGTTTTCACACAACCGATCAGGAGACAATTTCCCACTGGAACACACATCATTTCAGATCTGAGACGGTCTTTGCGCCTCGTTAAATCAGCTGATCGAGTGACTGAGCCAAACCGCAGTACGGGTTAATAAAATCTGAGCTGCAGTGTGTAAATTGTCAGTTTACTTTAGCTAGACGCTCAGGCTGTGGGGAGAGGAAAGCACATTTGGGGGACTCAGCTGACACTCCTTCCAGGTCAGAGGTTAATGAATGATTATTTCTCCTTCCCACCAGCCGCTGCCCTCTCTGCTGTGGCTTGAATGGTGAAAGGAACTCAATTTAGTCAAGATAAATCCCAGGGAGATAATGGGCTGTGATTTAATCAGCAATGAACTGATTGCTGCAGACAAGGTAAAACATAACCAAGAGGAATTGGTTTATTGATTCTTTAAAATAACCAGAATGACTTGCTGAGGATTTATTGAGTGTTAATGTACTGAAAGCAGTTTAATGGGCAGTGATTAAAGCCTATTACTGGTAAGGCCCTTTAAACTGTAAACACATCAAAAGGGTGCAGTGTGCCAATTGTGGATTAACAAGAACCGCAGACACTTTTGTTAAAGAAGGTGATTTTTTTCTTAAAGAATAAAAATCTGTGTAATGTGACCCGCTTCTAACCCAGTGATGCAGCAGCTTTTAAACACATTACTGTGTGAAGCTGTCCGTGTGTTTGACCTGAGCTCAAATCACTCCCCCCAACTCCTGACCCAGAACTCTGCTCACGGTAAACTGCCCAAGCAAAATGAGAGGAGAGACAGAGTTCAGGATAGATTTGATTTCACTCCAGGGCCAGGTGTGGGCTTTGTACTCGCCACGAACCGTGTTGGCGCTCCAACTTCCCCGTCTAGGCTCGGATTATTTATACCTACCCTTTAGAGGCTGCGTGACAGCGTTACTGTTAATGCTGAAATCAGAGGTGTAAGAGATGTCCACAGAACCAGTTTCTGCAACACCTGATGCCTGAATGGAGAACTATTTTTGACTTTTATTGGAAGTGGTGTAATACTGCAGATGCTACAGGATGTGAACTGTTTCACGGTTATGTGTGGAAAAATACTGAGATTCAGGGTGCTGCTCACATTTCTAGAACTCACAGAGAAACACAGCTGTTGCTTTAAAGGATAATCATGGTAATTACCATCTTTTTAAAATAAATGTGTCTCATAAAAGTCCTTACAGTCTAGTCTGCCTTTAAGTAGTTAATGCCATAGCTCCAACATTTCCTTGTTATGGATTTGAAACAGTGGTAAAGAAAAATTGATCAACAGATAAACCAGGCATCCATGTTTTGTTTCTTGACATGTGCACAACTTCTGCAGAATAGACCTAACTATTGCAACTGAAATATTGCAGCAATGACCCAAAAATAATTTTAAAAATCGTTCATTATGTTATGCTGTTTGTATTGATGACTATTCACTCATGTCAGTGAAACTGACAGCTTAACCTGTGTTGTTATTATTTGGCTAACAACTCAAACTGCTTACAGGCTGTCATAGCGTTTTGTTTCACTCCCAACCTTCAAGGTGATCCTAAAATACAAAAAATAAAACCAAAATGAAACACTGACCTCAAAGCAAAAGCAAAAGACTCAATTCTGAAGTATTGAATTCCACACATTTGATCCCAATACACATGCACTATCCAGAACTGGAGACAAATTAAAATTGTTTTCATTTCCTCACAGTTTGGGACATGAAATAACTTTTTGTTTAAATACAACAGAATATATGGCAAGATACTAAACAGTGTAACAGCAGTTTAGATTGCATACAAAGTATTTGATTATAAGACTCTATAGACATGTTTAAGAAGACCGATGTAAAGCAGCCACATTGTATTTTAGGAGGATTTTAATAAGTGAAAATGGATGATTGTTATATTCTGGTGTCTAACAGGATCATGCTTCACAAAAATCCTTTCTGGTAATCTTTATAGCATATTCCTAGTTCTTTAGGGATTTTTTATTTTAATTTTTTGGAGGTCTTTTTTTAAATTTCATCTTTTAAATTTAAGTTTAAAACAAATTTCCAAAAATGTCAAGGCTACCTGAGATTTTTGGTAGCCTTGATGGACTGAGAGATCCATCATTTATTACTGTATGCCACGTTTTCACAAATAGTCCTTCAGGATTAATGCTGCACTGGGTTTGTCTCGAAGTCAGAGCTAGGTGTTGGATTTGCCTGTTTTTCTGCTCAGTTACCAACACAATGACAACACTCATTCCAAGAACTCAAACTGTAAAGAAATATGGAGATTGTAATCTTTATGTGTTTCATTAACTTTCAATAAGTTTTAGGATTGCACCAGTTTGATGCAATCTGAAGTCAAAGTTGACCAGGACTGTCAAACTTGCAAACTGATATTCAGACTTGAGGTCAGCTACTCTTTGTAAGTTTTGATTTTTTGCATAGTTCTAAGTATAAAGATGAAAAGGTACAAAACTCCTTAACATTTGGTTGATGAATCTTTGTTGTTTATAGACACACCATGTTCTTTTGCTCAGAGGAATTGTATGGCAAAATGATTAATTAAGGCAGTGTTGCATAGCTTAACAAACAAAAAACAATACAATTGGACAACATTGTCTCAAAGCATAAGTTTTTATTGAAAAATGACAATTTTGCCCTGAAAGATAAAACTCAGTAGATTTCTGCGTAAAAACAACCAGTGAGTCCACGGTTGTCTGAACTTGTTAATGGGAGCTTCATTTCTCACATTAGTGGTGGACAGTTGTCCCCTAGGTTAATGGCTCACTGAAGACCTGAATCAAACCCAGATGAAAGCGACCTTGAGGGCCCTCATTTTTCTCCATTAATCTTCCTTGTTTTCTTTCAAGTGATCTTTTCACCCTGTTTTTAAGTACCTGTCTGTTTTGTAGAAAGGGGCTCGTCCAGGGTTCAAGGGCCCAACTGGAGGCCTGTCCAGTCCCCATCCTCAGCTCTCAAAGCTGTCCCATGAGCTCCAAATCAGGGCCCCGGGTTTATTGGCTTTTGCAATGGCAAATTATAAGCCACTACAAGGTTAAGATTAATTGAAGGGTGGTCTCAGGCCACTGCTTGGTTCAGGCTACAGTGTAACCTGAGACATTAGCGTTGCAGTTAAAAAATGTGGGCGCCTGCAACATTGCCGAACAGCGTCACATACTCATGAACTCTTGCAACGTTTCAGAGAGGGTTATATTTTGTTTGCCCAGAGGGGCCATCAGACTTAAAAAAAAATCATTATCATTTGTAAAATTAACCAATTGTTTTGTCAGGTTTTCAGCGCTGCCATCATTCCTTTGCTAATCGACTCACTATAAGTCAGTGGTTTGCTTGCTTCACTCCCAGGATATGAGGTTACAAAGCTCAGTCTTATAATTTAGACCTGGAAAGCACAAAAACTAAAGATCCAAATCATCTCTGTTACAGTAAGGGTAGAGATTTAAATTACAATGTATGGGGGAGTCAGAGAAAAAACAACTACAGCCTCAATTTGTCAAAATAACCACAACGTGTCCCAAGACTGTTCTCATTAGTCTCTGTGGGGTATGAAACACAGCTAATGCTTTGAGCAAAGCAACAGAGTCAGAGTGTAGAGCATTAAAGGAGATAATGATTCCCAACACAACACTCCAAGAAGTCCAGGACACTTTCATTTTCCTTCTTTTATTTCTTCTAAATGTTTAACTTGGATAATGACTCTGTTAGGTTCATAAAGTCTGCAACTTAATAAGTTCATGGTTATCATTAATAATGCTTTAATCAGCTCCTGTCGTGACAGTTATTTTATCACTATTTTTCTCAAGTTTTTAGTAATCTTTATCTTATGCTTTTTTCCCAGTGAGGGGATCTATAATGCAATTTAATCCTAAAAAATAAGCAACTCTAATCCATCTTCATAAGATACAGATAAAAGAATAACATTTCCGCTTTCATAATAGCATAAACTTCACCTCTTAAAACCGCTGTATCAACATGATGACCACAGTACAAAGAAAAATGCATCATTAACATTTCAAATTCTGCATCCAAATCTGTCCACGTGGTTTAAATTTTATCAGGTAAAAACTGTCTGTTTTTGCTCCGAACACCATTTGACCTCTTTAAAGAATGCAATGGAACAAGGGGGAAGGAAAAAAAGGAGAGAGAAAGCAATGCAAACGAAATGGGAGGCCCAGGCACCCTGCTCATATCTCATCTCTATTAACGGGTTTACGGTTGACCCCAGGGATCCTCATAAAAGTTTACGTGGAGGTTTCAGTCAGAGCTCCCTTTAAAAGAATGAAAGAAATTGGTTAGTTTATGGTTAGCCTTCAGAATTTTATGGCATGTTTTACTTAAGTTCCCATTTTAACAGATCCTGGTTCCAATTAGCGGTGTAAGATTGGATGGATCTAAAATGAGCTTCTCTTAACCCTCAGAGTACCACACAACCAAAAAAAAAAGAATATAAATATAAAAGGGGTGCGTAATTGAGTGTACATCTCTGAGGACACATTCAGGTCAAGAACACAAGTAGGTGAATAGATTTTAAGATCTATTTGACCTAATAATTGTTGCCACCAGAGAAGCAAATTTTAAAGAGTAAATGTGGAGCCAATCACCTTAAATGAAATGTCAATTTTAACTAGAAACCATGAAAGTAAAAGTTACAGTTCAGTTAAACAGAACCAGATATTGTAACACTTAATGAATTTCTAGAGCATTTGGGTCAAACTCGGTCCTGACATAGTACATGAGGTTCACCAGACCCGACCTGCGCATGCAAAGCTCATACTACAAATCCCACAATTCTCTGCTGGTGACCTATAAGGCCACCTCTTCTGCTGAGATCTATTACTGACGTCATGCTACAGCCAGGTTAGATCAACAGAAGAAGACATTCCAGTCATCTAGGGCTAACCAGTGCGCATCAGTTTCAAAATCTGAATTTTAAAAAAGGTTTAGTTTGAGCAATTTTTCTTGTTACTCCAAATGTGAATGGTTGGATCATGATGGAATCAAGATTATATCAAGTTATTATCAACGATGTTCACTTGATATAAATTGGTTACCACTTAATTTTACTTATAAGGG
>CAEFZX010020282.1:0-20808 GCA_903066825.1 Alfaro cultratus
ACAACAATTATTATGTTTGTCTCGCGAGTCTATATTTATATATTTTTTATTTTATTATTTATATTTATTTATATATATATATATATATATATATATATATATATATACTTCAAGTACACATTGATTTTAACACCTGGGAAGGTTCACCTCTGTTCCATATTTTATTTATGGATATTGATGAAGACAGAGACGGGAAAACAGTCGGGCAAGGCAGCAGGCTAACAGGTTGAGGAAGGGAGAAGGAAACAAAGCTGAGACACAGGAAAACGTTAAATGAAAGGAAAAACCTAAAACTACCAAAAACAATGAACAAAGAGAAACTCAAATCTAAGGAGAGAAGTCCGAGCACAAATTGAGGATAAATGATCTTACACAAGGAAAAAACTAAAATGGTAAGATGTAAGCAGATAAACAATAAAGAGATGATCAAAACCGAACTGAAAACCATCCACTAATAGGCCTCTGTTATCGTTACCTAACACTTGTTGTAGACTGCTGACATTACAATAGCTGTGTCTAAATGACTGGCTGCTCCTACAACTTGTTTTATTCTGTTGAGCTTGCTTGAAAATGTTTACTTGAAATGTGATTTTTACTTTGATGTGGAACTTTGTCTGCGTTAATTTCAGAAGTAGCCTACTTAATTGTTGGCTGGCTTAAAATCCAAAAAGCCATGTATACTTTAATGAGTGTGAATTCTTATGTCATAACAGGAAAAAAATATATATGTCAGATGGTAAATTGGTGAAACTCCTTATAACTTTTTTAAAATAATCATAAAAAAATTATAAATGTATAAGAGACAGCAGGGATCCATGGCATAGTAAATGATAATTGCATAAAATATTCTGAAAACAGATATGTATCTTCTGACCAATAAAGTCAGTGTTAATGGTGGATCACAAATAATAAAGACATTTAAAGTACCTTGAGAGCAAATCTGACAGATTACTACAATTCATGTGAAAAGAGTTGTTCACAAAGTTATTTTATGAGACCTGAAACCTTAAGTACACAGAGAGTAAAGTTTCTTTTCGGTGTTCAGGCTCACTGTGGTAATTACAAAAAAAGACCACTTATCTAAGGAAAAGATCACAAATTCTATATAAATATGTAATTATTTATTAGGCTTTCCAGTCTTGTACTTTTAATTCTGTCCAGGTAAATTTCCACTGATTCTCTTCATATGTTAAATAAGGATATTCTTTATGATATATACTATGTATTATCCACAACCCTTCCTGTGTGCATTTCATCTATAGGTAGGGTTGCTCATGTATTTCCCCCCTGTAGCTCATGCAGATATAATGGCTAATTAAAATGTTGGAAGACCTTTGCCTCTGATGGTATTTTTCACTGGGCTCCTTGAATTTTATTGAATCCTCACCTCAAAGCACAGAGGGAGGGAAGGAGAAAAGGGGGGACTGTGGGCAAGGAAGTGTGAGGGAAACAGAGGAAGTAGAAAAAGGTAGGAAGAGCAGCACTGCAATGCAGGAGAAGGGGGGAAAAAGAGAGATTAATGAGTCAGGGAGCAGAACAGAAGAAATGTGACACAGGCAGAAGAAAAAAATACACATTTTGTGTTGTAATCTCTTAGTATTGTTAGGAAATCACAAAAAGTGTAAAGTATATGTCTTAATGTTAATATCTTTATTTTACATCAAATGAAACATGAGAAAATAGACAAAGGACATGAACTTAATTTGCGGCATAACGGCTGGAATTCACACTCCCAATACTGGCAGGGAATGCATTTTGGAAATGTGCATCAAACATCCTGCCACCAGTTCAACCTGTTGAGATAATTATTACAAAAATGACGACATGCATAAAAAAAAGTGGAATTGGGAATGTGGCTTTAGCCTGGGTTTCAAATAGACTGCAGAACCACTTAATGGGGGGGAAGCAGGTGACACAACTTCAAAAGAGGGATAGTTCAATTACTGTGGCATTCTACTAAAGATCAGTGTTTGAATGAGACAGCAAATTGACAGTGCTTCAATTTGCTGCATATTTTTTACTTTATTTTCTAACAAAAGTTATAACCTTTTGTTTGATGTTAAATTACAAAAGTGTGCAGGAGAAAATTCCTTTATTTTAAAAAAAAATATGTCCAGTTCTGTCTGTGTGGAATTAATTTGCAGCTACAGCCTGTCCCCTGACTTTTGTATAATTGTTAGCATTAAAATAAAGAACCTTAAGAACCACTTACTGACCTTCCTACTTCCTTCTTTCTTTGGCAGTATTTACCCACAGTAAACTTGTAAGTTGCTGTTTGCATGCAGGTCTCTGGCATTTGAATGGTGGTTGGTACAGTTGTCAGCTCTGTCCACATTGAGTCTGGCTTCAGTGTAGAATTTTCCTCAATCATCTCAAGGATATGGAAAGCTCTGTTGACAAGAGCTGAAGCACTTAGCTCTTGACATCTGTTCACCTGATGGGGTTTACAGGACATCAACAGGGGTGAATGTGGCAAGGGTCAGCTCTAGCTCTGGAGAACAGGCCGGCACACTCTTTCTTTGGTGAAGCACAGCTTGTTTTAGGTAGGGTTGGGACTGACCTTGACTATAGCTGTGTCAAAGACCTTTGTTGGTGCTGTGGTGAGATCTTTGGCATTCACTGGCACAGCAGTCACATGCCTAAGGTGCAGTCACTGTGGTGAAATGGCATACATCTGAAAATGATAAGAGATAGCTTCAGCAAAGTTGGATGTGACACTTTGATGAAAATCACAGCCACTGTGAATTTTCTCCTTTGCCAAGACCTCTGCTACACCATGCAGTGCATGATTCACAAGAAGCAACACTGGAGGACCCAAACACAGGAACCTAACTTGAGGATTAGAAGAGAGTAAACTACTATCAAATCTTTAATAGCATGCCCAAAACACTTTCAAGGCAAAAGGATAAGATTGGGGCAGCACTACAAACTATGAAACAATGAGGCAATCAAAATCTAGATTTGATAGAAGTAATTGCTTCGAACTACTACAAAACAGGTTGACAAAAAATATGGAAATCACAACTATATAAACATGTAACACCATCTCTTATGGACCACACTTTTTCATGAAGTGACATTTCTCTAATTAGTCTGAAAAAAGGACTTTGCTATGATAATGACAAGGTTTTTAAAATGTGTACTTTTTTGTTCAAACCAGACAATTCTTCACCACTATGCAGTTGGGTGCATACAGACAGACCACATTTATCATTTTGACAGTTGTGACAGTATCTCAGAGGAAAGTTTTTCTCAACAAACAAAATAAGACATTTCATTGAGAAGTGCTCGCAGATTGATGAAGGGCATTTTTTTTAAACACAAGGAAATGGGATCTGTGTGCACAAAACTTTTATTGTGTGAAAGAGTAGGACAAAGGCTTTGTGGACAACACTGTGGTGATGCTAAAAGTGCAACATTTTAATGTTAACATGCTAAAGTCTTTCAGTGTAATACAGACTTTCCTGGAAAAATGTTTCTACTAACAGCATGTGTGATACTGAAGTAAAAAAAAAAAAAAAAATCATACAAAGTTTGGAACATTTGTTTCAATTCACCACACATTTGGAATATTCTACAACAAACTGGCACCATGTGTCTCAGTTGGCAGTCATTAGTCTTTCACTGTTTTTCATTTGTTTTTTGTGTGTGCTGATTAAAACACATCTATTGTGTTTTAATGCAATAGATGCACCTCAGTATCATGAGGGGCTCAATCAAAAGGGTCCCCATTGTTTCAATAATAATAAATCCATCAATTAAACTTTATTTGCAGAGTCAAGTCCAACACAGAGTGCTGCTTTAAAAATTGTAGGACCAAAATAACCAATATAGACTCACAAAACACTTTAATAAAATACTTGTGTTGATGATAAAACAATGATGAATAAAAAGTGAGAGAAATAAAACATATGGAATGAGAAATTATGTAGATAAGTAAGAAAACAAATATTTGCATTTTTTTAATAGAACAAATTTTAAATAAAGTAAGTAAAATGTAGAAAACACTAAAGCAACAGTGACCTAAACAACATACAAAAACATAAACAGCAAGCAATAAAATCTAGATTAGTATGTGAGAATATCATCACAACAGCACTTTGAACATTAACATCCTAAACAGTATTAGCATGATTAAAAATAGTTATCAGAGTTGCTTACATTTTTAAGAACAAAGATTTTTTTAAAAACAGCTATAACCACAAGAGGCTATAAACTTTAAAAAACAGAGTAGATGTGTCTCAAATTTGCTTTTTAAAGTATTCAAACGCTCTACTGCCTTCAGGCCTTCAGCAACGGTGTTCCAAAGCTGAGCTCAATAATTGCCTCACCGTGTCCTAGCTCTCACTCTAGCACCTTTCCAAAAGACCTGAAGGGATTGGAGGGCCTGAACGACAGAAGCAAGTATGATAAATAGGGTAAACAAAGTCGATGAAGAGGTTTAAATACCAGTGAGTGCACATTAAATTGCTTTTAAAATAGACAGATAGCAAATGCTGCGACTTTAAAATTGATGTTATGTGAGCTCATTTTCTGGTTCTTGTCAGCATTTTTGCTGCTGGATTCTGAAGTAGTTCTGTGGTTCTACGGTTCCATAGGGAAGACCAGAAAGTAGATCTGGTCTTGCCAGTGTTGAAGTTGAGCTGTGAGTTTCCCCCTCTGAATGTTTGTGACAGTAACTAAAGCATCGGTTTTGTCCTGATTGAGCTGAAAAAAATAATTTGCCATTCAAGAATTAATATGTAAAATGTAGTTAAAAGTGCATCAATGGGCCTGGCGCCTTAAGGCGATACGGTAAAATTGAGCTTGGTGTCATCAGTGCGAGTATTAAAATTAATGCAATGTCTCCTGATGACTCCATCCAATGTATGCATTTTTGTCTATTATCATTTACTATAGTTTCTAGCGCAAATATCTTAGAATACTTGAAATAGGGCAAAACCAACTTAAAAATAACAATCTTCCAGCAAGATATAGGAGCTAGTTTTAAGTTGAGAATTTTTTTGTATTAGTGAGAAATTACTAATTCCACTAGCATATTATTTCACTTCTTACAAGACAGGAAAAAAAACCCACGCACACTAGCTTGGAAGAAAAGTTTTGTCTCTCTCCCCACCTTAACTTGTACACAGACATGTTCCTCTCCTTGATATGTTTAATGGTCCAACATGCATCTCATAATTCAGCAACTGTTTTAGTATCGATTCAAATTATTGCTTGAAATGTAAACGTTCATTTTTTTGTTTTGAATACAGTACCTGAGAATATCACCTTTAAAATACTGTTGGGGATAGGTCAGTGATTCCACGTATGTCTATTATTTATTTTCCCCGTAGGCTTTCATTTCATTACCTCAATATTTCTTAACTATATTAATTTGTATTCATTTTCGTTGTGTCAGGCTCTTCTTCAAACACCCTCAACTTTACAACTGTCTGTTAATCTCCTTCCCATTTTCTATGGATTTTTTTTATATATCTTTCTGTAGGCTCTCCATTACATTTTTCACACCTCCCACTTCTTTGAAATGCTCCCTTTGATCTTGTCTGTGTCATTTCTTCTCTTTTTGCCCTAACAGCATGTCTTCTGTTAATCGTTTCAGCTCATCTGTAGCTTTGTAACCTACAGGATAGTCACTTGGTGACACAGCTTCCTGCTACAGCTGGGAATCAAGTCAAGCTTTGTTAACATAGAATATGATGAATCCAATATCAGTGTAGATCAAATTACCATACAGCTTAAACTACAATTATATAAAGAAAATTTGCATTGGTTTTTCCTTTAAAATTTTAAATTTAGTCTTTAGAAGATGAAGCCCTATTTAAAAAATTTTTGCCATAAAAGGTAACAAAAATGTACTTTGTTAGTTTATTTAATTAGACATTCCATAGAATTAACATAAAACAGTCACATGATGATTTAAAAATGACAACAAAATCAACATGGTCTTAGGGATTTAAAGTCAACCTAGATCCTCCATATCTTCCTACTTTCTAAGAAAAATGAGTAAGCTAATCTTATGGGCTGCTTTGTTGCAAGGTTTAAAAGCCAAGGAGATTTTGATGTACTAAAATTCCTTTTGCCAAGAAAGATTATTCAAAACATGTTAAGTACCTGACCTCCCACCAGATCTTTGAGAACATGATTTTGCACCTTTGACCAAGCAAAGCTACACTTTGAAGAGCCTGTTTATTTGAAAAGTCCCCCCACACCCTCGCCTGCTGTTACTGTACCACATCTGTTCATCCTCTCTGCATAATGAAGCAGTTGGCAGTGAATTGCATGACATTAATAATGTTAAATAAGTTGTTGTGGTATATTTATATGCTTGAAGCTGTAGAATGAGGCTGTGGATAAGGATCTCTGTGTCCGTGCTTTCAAAAAGATCCATTTACTAAGGTACTAAAATGTAGATAAATCTAATTTGGGGCATTGTAATATGTTTGCACTGTGCCAAAAAAAAGTGTATACTTTGTCTTCCAGCTCCTCTGTCAGAAAAAAAGATAAAACACCAAACACCAGCCATGAGACCACAAGTCTAGAATGGACAGGTAAGAATACTCATTGAGTGACTATAATTAGACTTAATATAATGAAGAGTATGGTGTAGAACTGCGTTCTATAAAAAATGCCCTGAGATCTTTGCCTCTTTTTAGAGGAAGTGATTTTTTTCACTTTCATCTGTCCTTTTCATGTTAGTAATACCTTCAGCCAGGATTAATGATATGCAAATTGAGCGGGACGACATTAAGTTTCACTAGATGTTCACTACAGCGGACACAAGGAAAAGTAAGTAGCAATGGCAAAAATATTCACAGCACCCAGTTTCAACACTAAGCTGCTAAATAATAAATGTAATGATAAACATAAATATATGCTAATCCTGTGTAACCAGAAATACAGCAACGCTTGTGGAACACTGTCACACAATCACCCTTTAAAGTTAAGGAGCAAACTCTGCTATTTTCAAAGCTATCAGTATAATCTCTCTAAAGTTATTAGAGGCTGACTGCCAGGTGATGCGACAGAGGAAGGGCATAATAGACTTCAATGAAGAGCAGCCTTTGTTAATGGCTTCAGCGACAGAGGCATTGTCACATAAGGTGGCAATACGTTTCCGTTTCCAGAGCCAATTCCAAAGGCAGGAGGCTACAGCGATGGGGGCGATTTTATAGAATGTGGAGGACTTGTTGAGAAAGGAGAGGGTCATACATCTGCAAACCATTTCCCCTGCAAAACCCCCCAAAACCAGAGGACAGGGCTGAATCCATGTAAAGGGAGTCTGCTGAATGAATAGCATTATCACAGCAAAAAAATAAAGATGCTGTTCCAAAAAGCCAAATCAGAGCAGCAGCCTTTGTCAAGCAGGGTAACTGGGTCAAGAAGGGAAGGAACAGAATTGGCAAGATCAAGCAAATGGGAAAGAAAGGAGTGACCTTGTGGACTAACGCACATAGCAAAGTTCAGATGGCCCAGAAGTGACAGAAGTTGACTTTTGGAAAGGACTGAGGAAGAGATGTGGGACTGGGAAATCTCACGGGTACGGGATAATTTATCGGCTGGAAGCGAAGCAACCATAGATTCAGAATCCAGAGTGATGCCTAAGAACTTGAGCTGTTTGACTCGCCCAATAGTTTTCTCAGACAGAGGGTTGCAGATACGGCGAAATAGTTGCAGTGGCAAGGAAGAGCCATGGGAGGGCAGATAATTGTCTTTAAAATGCTTTGGGCTGATAAGAGAAATTGTGTTCACTTTAATCCTTTAAGTGAGCGTAAATCTCAGTGGTGGGTCATATCTTCACTCATACTGTATTTTTTTATGGATAAAAATACAGGAAGCAATATTTCCCTTCTTTATGTTTTAACCATGTTACTTTGCAGAGTCTCAAAAACATAAATTAAAGCTAAAATAATTAAAAAATAAAGTGTTGAATTAGAAGTTCAGTGCTGTTTCAGAGTCTTTTCAGCTGTACACTGCACTGTGACTTGCAAGTGGCTTATTTTCTGCCCATATTCTCTTTCGCAGAGATAACAAGCAAGATGATTTTAGATACAAAATGAGCTGCAGACTCAGCTGGTGTTGATTGCTGTTTGTGCTAAACCACAAACAGCTCATGGACCAAAGCAGCTCCCAAGAAAAGAAACAGTCATGAGCTACTGCTCAGACAGACATATTTTGAAACATTTGAGTTTCAGATAGCAAATGGGTTTTTTTCTCCCCCAAAGCAAATTTTTCACACATACTGTATGACTCAGAATACCTACATACTCAGCAGATTGATTCAGGTCAGTTTGTTCCTACTTAACTGTACAGTAGATATTTACTGGGGCTAAATATCTACTGTTGACGTTTCTTCTCTTTAGTAATCTGCAACTGAAATGGTTAAATATTTTGTGCTCTAAAACAAGAACAACAACAACAAATGTGGTTATATTACTAGCGGTTATATCAAATGTTCTGGCTCATTTAAAATGCTTTTTACATGAGTCCAAATATAAATAAATTAAGTAGATTTTCTACAACATCAAGGCCAGTCACATATGTAATTTATAAGGTGTCTCCACCATTTGCATGTGTACTGGGATGAAGATTGAAAACTGTGCTGTGCCACTATATCGGGACAGACTATGCTACCTTTTGTTGCGATGTCATTACTTTTTTTTTTAGTTTTTCATCCTGATGATCACGTCATTCTAAGACAGAAAGTTCAATGTTTTTCCAACAGTCTAGGTGTGCCCCAAAGTATTGAAATAATTATGATCAGCTGGGAATTTCATTAAGTAACAGTGTCGGCTTGTGTTATTTATTTAACTGATGCCTGTAGTCCTTTTGATGTGGTTGTTGGTTATTTTATGATCTGCTGGATGAATTGTTTACATGCTCTTGGAGTAGTTTGTAGGCCAGATTCACCTGGGAAATTTCACCTGTTCCAGCTGTAGATAATGGATCCAGCTGTGGTTTGCTGAAGTCCCAAAGCCTTAAGAATGGCCTTTTAATCTTTTTGAGACTGGTGGATATCATTTACTTTATTTCTTATTTGTTTAAAATTTATTTCAGTTCAAGCTTTTACATGTTGCTTTCTGAGAAGATTAGCCAACTTTATGTTTACATATATGTGCTATTTAAACAATTCCTTCATTTTACAAGCCTCTCAACGATCATGTCTGGATATGTCTTTTGAAACAAAATCTATAAAATGTGATTTATCACAATTCTTGATTTGACAAGAGTAGCAATTACAACCTATTTTCACACAGGTGCAGGTTGGTTTGGATAGCATTTTCTAATCAATAATTGAAACCATGACTTGAAAACTTTGTTTTTGTTTTGTCAGGTCAAGTTCATTGTATGTTATGAATATGACAGCCAAAGACTAAGGCTACTTAGTCATCAACAGTAATATACCTAAAAAGAAAAACAGAATGTCAGGCAACACCACTGGAAAAGCCTTTTAATGGAGTTTCCAGGATGTTGGGATCTTGATGAAATCCCAATAGTATAAACTATTGTACAAGATCAAATGAAGTGCTAAGATATGCAGCTGGTGCCTAATGTCCAAATATGAAAAGAAAACCCATCATCTGACTGCAGACTTTTTTTTATAAAGGTTAAATAGGTTCAGAAGAGAACATTAGTACCCTAATAACATAGACACCACTTTCTGCAGCTAAGATAAAACTTTGTGTGTCCAGGGCCTTAGTTAGCTTACACAAGTGAGTGCAAGAGTTTCTGGCTTTTGTGTTTTAGATTGTTATCAAGGCAGCAGTTAGTTTTTAGTATGAGTTTGTGCCAGAGTCATGAGACTTCAAGAAGGGATCCTGGCATCTTGTCATAAATTCAGGGTTTTATTTGTACCTCATATTCTTTTACACCCCCACCCAAAGTAGCATTATGGTTGGTTCAGTTTAAAATGTGTAAAACTTTTAACCGGGGTAAAGAACTGAGCTTTTTACCCTGATTTTACTCCATTTAAAAAGTTCTTGCTCTTTTCGACACTCTGCCTTCGGGAAATCATCACAACAATACCTTTCCATTAAGCAGTTTACAACTGTCCTTAGGAGATTTGAACAGATAAATAGTTCATATGATAAGCTCAGCAGACTTGCAGTTCCACTAGGTGTTTGCTAATAGCTGTTGCTGCTCGCCTGGAGGATTTGTGGGAGAAAAGCACTGGGGTGAAAGGGTGCTTTGTGGGGAAAAGATTGGCTGGGGACTAGAGTTTCAAGGAGGAGCTTTGGGAAAATGGGATGTGCTTTGTGGGAGCAACCATTACTCACCCTCAAATGTCTGCCATGAGAGATTCAAGAATTTCTCAGACATGCATGAAAGAATACTCCAGGTATGTTTTAATGAGAGAATAACATAACAATATAGCATAAAGGTAAAAAAAGAGAGCCATGTTTACAGATTTGTAAAAATGTTTCAGTCCAATAACACACACATGAAAAATCTGAAATAAAAGTATTCCTTGTGTCAATGTTGCTATTCTCTTATTAAGTTATTAAGTCTCTAATAAAATGTTAATTAGGCATGAGTTTGTGCATGCATGGATAGACTGGTGTCCTGTCCAGAATGTACCCTGTCTCTCGCCTAATGCAGCAAATGTGGAAAATGGATAGATGGATGTTACATAAAAGCATTTCTTATTCCTTTTTGTACCCCCAATCAATTTGGTTCTATAGCACTACTGGTCAAATTTATGAGGTGTGTTGGTGGGTCTACAAAGCTACATGAAGCTACAGAGCCTTCGGTTGTAGGTTAAAGTCTGCACTATTTGACCAATTCTTTAAAAAATAACTACCCTTCAGTTTCTACATTTTAGAAACCTATGAAGGAAAGCAACTACTGCTACTTTTTAAGATATGACTAAATATAACTTTTGTTGTTATATACTTTCAGTCAGGTAAGGATTTTACATAAAAAGAAAAAAAAAACTTTAGTGGTGTATTTTGTATTTAGATTTTGCAGCCACTGAATGCTGAAAATAGAAAGATTTATGCAGTTAAGCATTCAAGCAGAAAGAAAGATTACTAATGGACAAATCATGTTGCTGTTTTGAATACAAGTGCATTTGGCTCTCATTCCTCTTACTAATGCATCTAATATGTCATAATGAATTTCTTGGAAGAAGGGTGGATCTGGATCTAGAGAGCTAGACATGGTAAAGGGATTTGATGTCTGAGAATAAAATGTATGAGGCAGATGGTACAAAAATTCCAAGGTGACAGCAAAAAATGCAGTCCAAGATAAAATGCTTGGAAAAAAAACAACATTCCTCTCATCCAGCAAGGCTAAATGTAGGCTCATTAAAAATCTAGACATTGCAGTGGGGCAGAAGGGGTGTGATGATGTACACTGGGGAATGGGACAGAAGGGCAAGATGGACAGGAAAAAGATTTAAGAGGAAGCAAGAATGAGAAGAGGTAGAAAGAAGTAATATATGGAATAAAAAAACTGAATCACAGAGGAAGCACTGTAGGGCATTCTGCTTTGTGCCACAATGCCGAGGGGTGCAACAAGACTTCATCTCATAACAGCCACCAGCTTACCCTATCTTTTTCTATTCTCTGAATGTTCTCACCCAGAATTCAATAGTCTGCACCTTTTCAGCCAATAGAAATAGCTAAATGCCTCATTGTGTTTAACTTCCATTTAATCTTTAATTAAAAACTGAAGCGCAGGAGTGATAGGGTATGCTTAAGACGCAAAGGAAAGACAGGAAACTAATGAAACATCAAATCGAAGGATTAATTTCTTACATGCCAAATTTCAGTCAATTAACATTGAAGAAAAAAATGAGAAACTGATAATGTAGTTATAAGTTTGCAAAGCAAGCAGTTCAGGTTGGTATACGAAACAGAAACAAAACAGGACATTAAGAAAGATTATTGGCCTTGCCAATCTCAAAGCAGTAGTTTTACAATTTGTTTTGCTATGAATCTTTAACCATAACTGCATTTTTTTGTTGCAGCAGAAACAAGTGAGCTCAGAAGTTAATCATAATTAGCTTCAGTATCTGGTTCTTGCATGTTGGAAAATTCATTGGTGAAGCAGCAGAAACAATGATCTGATGAAATGTGCGTGATGTGTTTTTGAAAAATACCACAACATTGCAGACCTCAATAAGAAGAACAGTACACAATGGCTTCCAGAACAATAAGAGCCCATTGTACCAAACTAATAGAAAATAATATGTTCCTCTGTTTTTCCTAATGCTTTGGACATTAATTGATAACTTCATCATCCCTATTAGGATGGGGGATGCTCTCCATCATGTTTTTCTCTACTTCACAGTCCATTGTAGAGCCTTTACGTGAAACAAAACAAGACATAGAAGATTCAAGGCTTCTGCTATATACTTGACTCGTGTCCTGTTTGCTGCATCTTGTTGCACTCTCCAATGAGTGGGTCACTAGCACCTTAAAGGGATAAATCACCATCAATCAGTGTTCTTTCTGCAGACATGGGTGGACTACTTCAGCCTTTGTTCGTTGATTTGTAGTTAAATGTGTGGTTGTTGGTCTCATTGTTCTTGAATGGTGTTACTGGTGATTCAGTCTTGTTGAGAGACTTCAGCAAACTGGTACTGCTGGATGTCGTAGGCTGTCCTCTACATATTCCCGCATTTTTCAGCATAGAACTGACCGTTAGTAGGTTCAAATGTAAAGTATGTCATGGAATTTGAATCTATCGACAATGGATGCTTAGGTATTCCCTAAGCTGTATTTCAAATATTTTAGATATGTTCTATGAAAAATTCTACCAGAAGTTACAGTCTATAGAAAAAATTGTGATAAGTGAGTCTGCAAATACTGATTCATGAATAGATAGGGGTGTACTTCACCTCATTTCATTTTGTTCTCAAAAACAAACCTTTCCATACTTACATACTTAACCCTTGTTTATTCTGTTATTCTAGATAGTTTATGCAGGTCTGTATAATATAGAAGACTGTATCTTCTATGTTCAAGTAGCCTTGACTCCTCTAAGAACAAACAAGAGTAACTGGATACAATAATCCAAATAAATGCTGGCAATATTTAAATATAGAAATATTTCTAAATTATTTCCAGAACAGCACAACTCAGTAGAAGGTGTAAAATTTTACTAGTTTGATACAGCCTGAATTGTTCAGGTTTCTGTCGACTTGTTTATGGAATATTTGCCAGCATTCAGCGAGAACAGATAGGCAAGGTAAAATTAGCTGTATGAAAAGAGGAAAGTAAAACAGACAGAAACAATGACTTGAGAGGAATGCGAGCAAAAGACGAGAAAAAGCCTTGAAGGAGAGAGCAGCTGTTCAGTAGATAAGCCACGGGGCAGAATTCAAAATCCATGACAAGGGAAACCTCTGAGGCCTGAGTGCATTCACTGGCACACAAACATCTGAAGAGTAGGATGATCCCAATGGATAATATATACATGCATGTGTACATCTGTTCATCTGCCATTCTGGGTAGATGAGTGCAATATAGGTTGGTATTATTCTGCAGTAAACACACACACATACGTGCACATGTATGTGTGTGTTATTTGTACTACATACATAGTTGGAAAAACATAGATATGTTTATATGCATTCTAGAAAATTTTATGTTATTGAAAAGCTCCTTTGTTTCACTCAGTGAAACACAGACTAGTTTCACAAAAAAATTATGTTTTTAAGCTGTGGTGGCTTTTTGTTTGCAGGTAATGATAATACAACATTTAAGATTAGAAGATTAAATCACAAATATAAAAATGATTTCAGAAATGTGAGATTAATGGAAATATATTTAGTATCTGCTTTTTTCTTTTTCAAAAGGTGCTTTTATTCCAGCAAACAAGCCTCATTGGACCACATATTCTAACTTACTGAATGTGAATGTATGTAAGCGCCTAAATATTGCCATGTTATATCATATCAATTAGAAGTTAACTACTTAGTATTTGTAGCTAACTATTAAGAAAATGCTTAATAATTTAAGCAAAATTTGATAAATTATATTTCATGTGTGTATGTTAGAGGTTGATTTTGGCATCTTGGTCTGATAGCACTTTAAGATAAATCTTTAGAACGTTACACATTAAATCAGTTCAACATAATGTCTTCTATGAGGTTAAATCTTAACATTTGTAACCTTCTTTTTGAGAAAGTTTATTTTTAAACTATTCTTAGTTGAAAAAAAATCTATATAGGACTCTACACTATAAGTCTGCAACTTGCTTGGTAAATAATTAATATAATTGATCAGTTTTGGTTTTGGATATGGGTGTCATGGGTTTCTGCCCAGGGTAGCGTGACTTGTGCAATGCGCAAGGCAAAAAAAAAGAAGAAAGAAATTAGTCAGATCTTCCCTAGATTTTGTATGTCCATGTCCAGTCACCTGCCACATTTATATACACATATATGAATGTTCCAGCCCCACTATCTTGCAAGTACCCAACACTTTGGAAGCAGACACATTCATTACATCAATCATAGGGCAAGTTAATTCAACAGTCATATTAGCAGCAATCCACTCCATTATATAATGCCAAGAGTATTCATGTATCTGCCTTCACATAGAACTGCAGTGTGCTTACCTCTTCTTGGACCTGTCCTTGTTCTCCTAGCCATAAGCTACAAATCTCCAGTAAAGTTTGCTTATATGCATCTGCTTTTTTTCAGGATTCAATTAACTTCCATTTTTAGTATCTTGTGTGAATAAATGTTTTAAACTTTCTCCCTGCCTCAGTGTCGTGACTGCCCGCTCTAGTCTTTGTCTGGCATTATGACAAAGACTAACATAATGAAAGACAAACGTTTTGCTTTAAATGAGTGATTAGTCATTCAGTCACAGAGAAGCTGCTTTGTTACCAAAATGTCCCAACAGAAGATACACTAGATCCAAAACACCAATGTACTGCATGATATCACTTGTGAAAACAATTCTGACGCATCTAATCACTGCAGTGCACAGACTGTATAATACAGTTATTTATGTACCTGAGTCTAAAAGCTGGGATGTGGCTGCTTTGATACAAAAATTGTGCAAAGTGAAATATGTCACAAATTAAAGGACAAGAGTGTAAGGAAATGGATGGACGGATATCAGCCATTGCAAAGCTGAAAATTGAGAATGTCTTGGCTTTTCACACTGTCCTGCAATGCCTCTCTCACTTCCACTAAAATAAGCCAGTTTCCAGCTTGTCACCAATACTTACATCACTATGGTGTGGAGAGCTTTATATTACTGTGTATATTATATTATATTATATTATATTATATTATATTATATTATATTATATTATATTATATTATATTACTGTGTCATCTATCATAAGGAAAATAAAACACATTTCCACATTCCCTGAAGGATGAGCGTAGTGATAACTTGAGACAAATATATCCTATCTGATTGCCTGTTTTGATGTCAGTACTATGACGATTTCAGACATTGCAATGTAACATTTTTTGGTGATTATTGACTAGATTGTTCCCTGGTGTCAACATACTTTTATTTTTCCCTGATGATGCGTTCAAGGTTGTCATTTGGCCTCTTTTATATTTTGCTCTCTTTGGATTACTATTTTTAATAAATGGAATGCATGTTCTGGCAAGTGAAGGATGCCATGAGCTCACTGAAATACATTAAATTGTAACAACCATTACGTAATGCTGGAATGAAAACAAGGACATTTATGTGCTAGTGCCAGAAGTAGCTGGTAGCTCAAACAAAATATAGAGCACCAGAGTACAAATAAAAGAAATATGCACAGCTCTTCCTGAAGTAATTTTGTAAAATAATCAATTTATAGGGGATGTTTGATAAATCACGAGAGATCAATTTGGAAGAAAGAAATAGAAGAAAGCTGAGGTTTCCTGACAGTTGAAGGCGGATGGAAGAGTATTTGGGGAAAAGTGTGAGTGTGTCGTTTGAAGGAAAACATTATTTTGTTTTATAAATCCTATTTACTTCTCCTTCATAAGGAATAATCAGTACATTTTATTCTTTCCAGAATAATGTAGAAAAAGTCATAATTTTATGGGCATTGAGATTCTTTCTTTCTCAAAGATGATTAGGTTACTATAAAACTTGACATTATGGGTGTATTCATTTGAGGAAAGTTTGTTGTTCCACTTGCAAATGGACTGTAAATTTTAGACAAAGGCCCCCGAGTGACGATCATTATACCCAATCGACAGAAGTGACAAGGGTGGGACAGATAAAAGACCTGGGGAAAAAAAAAAAATACATTCTTCTTAACTGTTGTGCTATTATTAAAACTGCAATAGAATGTTGAATGTCAAGAGCAGCGCATGCTGTTCAATTTAGAAGCTCAAAACATAATTTTATTGAATTAAACTAAAACTTCCATTTACGTAGTTTACATCCACAGAATAAGTTCCTCAGCACATAGATGACAAATTCACATTTATTCATACCACATTCAGGACAGATTGTAAGATAATGTTTGCGCATACACAATCGAAAGAAGAAAATCTGCATGCAAGCAAAATGGAACCACTGTGATTAAGATAAGCTAATTTGGATGTTTGGAAAAGCAAACAAGAGTGAGACTAGAAAGTCAAGATGTTAAAAGGCTCAACCATAAACCTATCCACTATCAAACACAAATGCCTCCTGTTTGCAACGCTGTGCTTTTATCCTGTTAGGTGCTGGGTGTAGTTTAATCTACTCCTGAGAGGATTTTATCACAACGCTGCAGTTGCTGTAGAAGAAAGGTAACATTTGATTGCATAGAGAGAACCGTCTTATCAACTATGATAATCCCTTTGATTCAAGTTGGATTAGTTGTCACAGTTTTAGTGACAGCATAGTGAGAGTGTTTTTAACCAACCAAATCTGCTATTGCATCAGATATGCATAAATTATTTTCATGTCTGTGATCATTTTTACTTTATGACACTAGCATGATCCAATAGAAGGGTTCCAATTTTTTAAACTGCTGAAATCATTGCTAGATATAATGAGTTGTGTATCCATTGTCGGGGAATGTAAACATCTAACTACAACCCCAGTTCCAAGGAAGGTGGAACATTGTGTAAAACAAGCAGAGCTCCTTTTCAACTTATATTCAATTGAATTCGCTACAATGACAACACATAAAATGTTCAAGTGGAAAACTTTATTGTAGTTTTGTAAATATTCACTCCTTTGGAATGTGATGCCTGCAGTACTGCCAAAAACTTTGGGACATTGGCAACGAAAGACTGGGAAAGCTGAGGAATGCTAAAAAACAATAAAAAGACTTGTGTGGAAAGTTTCACAGCTGAAAATGCTAATTGGAAACAGGTGAGTGGCATCACTGAGAATAAAGAGAGCATCCCTGAATTCACAGTCGTTCACAAGCAAGGACGGGACAAGGTTCACCACTTTCTGAACAACTGCATGAACAAATAGTCCAACGGTTTAGGAACAATGTTTCTCTTCGTACAATTCTAAGTTATTTATGGATTTTATCATCTACAGTCCATCATATCGACAAAAGATTCAGGGAATCTGGAGAAATCTCAGCAAGTAAGCGGGAAGGCCAAAAACCAACATTGAATGCCTATAATCTTTGATCCCTCAGATGAACATCAGGTCTGAACATTCGCTTTCCAGCTGGAGTAAAGTAATCTTTGAAATCTGACTTGCCACAGCAGGGATACGTCTCAAAACTAGGTTGTGAGGAGGTGGGGTTGGCACTACTGCCTTAAGGAATTGACATGTCTTACAGAGCTGACATGAAATTGTTATGCATAAATGCACTGACTCCCATTTCTAATTCCATGAGATACATCCTTTTCAAAGTTAAACACAAGGTCTAAGGATATGTGCTTAAAGTGATAATACTTCCTTAACCTTTTTGCTCTACAAAAAGGAACTGCGTGTCTTTTGTCCTGGGTACTCTATGAGATATTAATATCCTCTTACGAATAACTAAGGAGTCATCCAAATCTATACAGTGATGGAGGAATAATAAATAAGTTTAATTTTAAATAATAATAAAACAATAAAAATGTTCTTAAAAAAATCAATAATTAATTTGAGTCTCTTTAAGAAGTCTGGGAATCTAACTTTCAAACTTGTTTCTCTCACTGGTGCAAAAATTCACAGACTTTACAAAGTTCTTGTCCAAACCTACTGAACAAAAACACTGAACACGTTGTGAGAGGGCAGAATGTCGGTCTGTAAACGTAGGTGTCTCGTTTTTAACTGTGTGCTTGTGCATGTGGATATAGAGCTGAATGTGAGTGGGTATTGCATGTGTGTCCACCATTAGCCGGGTAGAGAGTGTCCTTCCTAATCTGCTTTCCCCTAATTAAAAGCCTGTGACTAAAAGGAGCAGCATTGGAGCTGTCTGCCAGGGAAATTAAAAAAAAAAACGAGAGATGATTAGGGGACAGAAGAAAGACGGGAGGTGGCTTGAAGCGATGAAGAGGAAAGGATGAAAAGTGCAGAGAATGGGTTGTTGCAGGGTAGAGGAGGGATAAGGAGGTGAAGAATGTTGAGAGATAGATAGTGAAAGTCACAGCAGAAATAAGTCATAAGAGGCATAGAAAGACAAATTAGAGAGCATGAAAAGAGGATAGACAGTAACTGGAGGGTAAGGACATGAAGGGACCACAAAAAAGTTAGATGAAGACAAATAGTGAGTAGACTCTAGTATATGCTCCACATTAGTTTTCAGTGATGTCTGAAACTCTACATCCTTATGGTTTAGTACCGTTTTATACTGGCCTCCACACACCCAGTCTAACAGAGCAATGTTTGGGTTTGGTGAACCTGGACAGTTGCATCATGGATTCACAGTTGCAAAAATGTGCAGTAACTGTATGATGCTATTATGTCAATATGAACCAAAATTTCTCAGCCCAACACAGGAATATTGTAACTAACAAATTGGTTAGTGAGTGAATATTTCCACCACTTTCCCTTTTTGTAAACAAAATATTTTAGATTTCAGAAAAAGATATATTGTCACTTGTGATAGACAATAGACATATGAGAAATACTGGCAACGGATGCAGGAGAATCAAATCTCTGTTTTGTTACAGCAGGTTTACAATCATCAGATTACATTCAAGGCTTATTGAAAGAGCTGTGGCTGCTGTGGACTTCCTGGTAAACCAAGAGTGAAATTATCTCCATTTTTAGACCACTGAAATGTATCAGATTAATAAATCTTCAGTTTCTCAGACTGCAATGGTTTTCATAAAAACTTGTCCTTCCAAGTCAATGTTAATCACTGGACTTGAAATAGTGCTTGAAATGTTCAAAGCTTAATCTTGAACCACACTGCTTTGCTCAAATGCACCTAATTAATTCCACCATTTCGGTTTGTGAGGTGGACTGAACAAACACATAGCGAGAAGGAAGCCTATCTACATGAATGCCAACAAACACACATTAGGCATAAGCTTCAGGGAAGAGGAGACAAATGCCAGATCATTCAAGCACACACATGCTGTGGACACATACTAAATAGAGAGGGAGTGGGAGATATGGTAAAAGACAGATTATGTGCATGTCTGCTATACCGCACTGCAATGTAATCCACTAATGAATACCGTAAGCCTCTCTTTATAGAAGAATGGTATTGTAAAATTATAGTAACAGTAATTGATGTGCATTAACATGATTGTGCTATTTTTGATATTAATATTTCCCTTGGTTTCTGTTGCACAGTCATATTTTAAGTGTGGTAAAAAATGTGCTCTAAGTTATCTCTATCAGTGAGTACATTTATATGAGGTGTGATACTTTTTGTGCCCTCCACTGATCTTTATGTGCATGTGCAATTCCCTCCCCAAGTGCACATGCCTTTGAAGCTCAGCAGAGTGGTTTAATAGCCTTTAATTTTAATTAATTTCTTCTCTCTATTAATAACCTATATAATTCCCTAAGTGATTCCAACTTTTAGGTGCTGCATTAGTCATTAGCCAATTGCAGGCTAAGGGGAAGTATTTGTGCTGAATAAGCTGGAAATGGCAAGTTGGCAAGTTCATCCTATAAAGAAGAAATAACTCTTGAAATTAAATGTGACTGTAAGTTAAAAAAAAACAACTAAAGAAGAGTCACATATTTGAAGCCCCCAGGCACTGGCTGTGACTGAGTGACAAAAACAAAAGCTGATTTTTTTTAAAAATCACGAGCTGTATTATTGTACCTATAAAAATAAAACCTGGTTTGCAGGCCTTGATTCTAAAAAAAAAAAAATCATGAATTCCACAGTCTACCTGTACCATCACGTTCAGCCTTTAGCAAGTTAAGAAGCTTTAGCAAGGTGTCACTCTGGAGCACTTCCACTGAGCAGCACATTTCACACGGATTGAACAATGTTGTTTGGTGTATGTGCAAGAAAAAAAAAAAAAAAAAAAAAAAATTATATATATATATATATATATCTTGACCCGATTCTGGGAACTTATGCTGCTGTTTAAATGTACAATAAAGGTAATTAAGTGTAATTTAGTTTAGAGAAGCTAATAATAGATGTTGAAATACATTGTCTTAAAAATAAATTGCTAAGATAAAAGAAGGATATCACTTCCATTATGGTGTGATAATAAATCCGGCTCAAAAGATTACTTACAACAGCTGGTTCAAGAGAACAAGGTATTTTGTGATTTTAATCATTTTAGGGAGAGCAGGGAGAAACAAATGACCCTCCTAGTCACTTAGAGCAGTTCCTCTGGATAATCCCCATAATATAAAAATAATAATAAAAATATGTTGGTAAAGTTTATATTGTAACTTGTATTTTAATCTGAGGGGAGTATATATATATATATATATATATATATATATATATATATATATATCTATATATATCTAG
>CAEFZX010020283.1:0-12528 GCA_903066825.1 Alfaro cultratus
GAATTTTAGATCTTTGAGTCCATCTCATGAAAAATGGGAGCAAAAACAAAAGTGTTGCGTTTATATTTTTGTTGAGTGTATTATATCAACACTGATATAGTGTCAGTTATGGTTGAAACCCTAAAGTTGATTCAACATGTAAGTCACCGACCACTTTCAATTTCGTTTCAATGTCAGGGTTCAACATGGATTCAATGTTTCTGTATGACATTGTTTCAATGTTGTTTCATTCATACATGTGCTATCTGTCCAGGGATCTGTTTGTGGGTTAAAATCTTCTAAAATTTTATTGCAACATCTTGTACCATATTTTTTAAATATATTGTTAATAATAAATAAAAATACATTTTAAAGAAAGAAAGAAAGAAAGAAAGAAAAAGTAGAAATAAAAATAAAATATTTTGGTACTAAATTGGGGCCCCTCAGTTGTCACGGTATTTTTAGTTAATTGAGAAGAAATTCTCATTTTCAACAACGACCTGTTCAGAAAACATCACAAATAGAATATCATAAAACAAAGAAAATAAAAATACATTCATATCCATAATAACTAAATATACTATGCACACATGATAAGTCAGTAGTATTTAAAAGCAGGTACATCTTGTTGGCACAGATTCCTTGCTGGGTTCCCAGACTGATGATCCCTGATGAAATCTTTGATTATTTATTCTTACCTAATACTTACAAGGTCATAGTGATAAGGAGGGAATAGGCTGGTACCTATTTCACCGCTCCATCTCAGGACGACACAGAGAGAAGCACGAGGCATTGACCGCTAACATTGACCGCTTAACATGTTGTTGGCTAAAATGCCTGATAGGAAGCTGGAAAAGCCAGAGAAAACCCAAAAAACACGTAAACTCCTCACAGATTTGATTTGAAAAGTGCTGCGTTGTGTCGTTACAACAGATACACATGATAAGTCAGCAGTATTTAAAAGAAGGTACATCTTGTTGGCACAGATTCCTTGCTGGGTTCCCGGACTGTCCGCCCTCCAGTTAACTGAACGTAGGCAAATATTTGAGCGCAAGGCTCAACAGTGATCGCATCACTAAACGCTATTTTAAGCAGACTGAATTTGATTTATTAAAAAAAACTATTTCAAAATTCAAGGATTAAAAGTTAAATGTCTCACTCTCATTTATCAACTAAATGAGAGTGAGCACTGATGGGTAAAGACAAACAGAACATTTTTGAAAAGATGGTCACAGTCGAAAACGGACTTCAGTCCCAAATGTGGTTCTTTGAACTGAGGCGGCAGGGCAATAAATAAGGGTAAGGGCAATTGAACTTACGGGGATAAAAGAGGAGTACCTAGATGATGAGACATGATTGGACGACAAAAAGACGTTTATATGAGGAAGAAAGTTCAGTGACAAACCAAGTCAAACCATAAAGACCTTCAGCTCCGGTGAAAAAGAATCTGTCCTCCAAGAAATCAGGGTAAGATCTGAATTTCTAACATCTTTCATTAAAATTTGACCATATTTCAAAGAATATCAAGTTAACAATTGAAATGTTGAATATTCATAGCATCTTTATAGTAAAAATAACCTTTTTTTTTTTTTTTTAGAACAAAAGCTTAACTATGAAGTTAAAAACTATTGTTGAGTAATAATTTCCTGCTATGTCTGTTTTGCAGAATCATGAGACAAGTTGTCCTGTTTCATTTGCTGCTCTTGTTTGCGATGTATTTAGCCCAAAATGATCGTAAGTATAATCTAAAAATATTTATCAGTCTGCAGAGACCATAAAAGGAACACAGCTGGTTTGAAAGGAAGCAAATCTTATCCACAAATTAGACTTAGATTAAACATGTAAAGTAAGAGTTAAAGGGGATGTATTATGCAAAATATACTTATTTTTAGCTTTACATCATTTTATTATGTTACATACCTAAAGTGTTGCCTTCACTCTTTCATGTATGCTTAGGAAAGCAATCTACTGAGCTTCTGCCTCACAGATCAACACTCCCCTACTCGGTTTCTTCAGACTAGCAGCAATTAGAAACACCTGGGGCTCATTGACTAGCGGGATGCAGGTGCACAAATAATGAAATATGATGCATTATCAAGGATAAATTAATCCTCTTATTTCCAATGTTATTAAGTACATATAAATTCCAGCAGAATTAAACAGAATTATAACTAGGATAAAATTATGCTTCTTAACTTTTTTTTTTTCTTCAGAAAATGTGGCTTTACGTGGCAAAGCAGCTCAAGCTCGCCCCTACTTTAGAGAAAATGATATGTATGGATCTGCCTCTAACGCCATTGATGGGAACAGAAATTCTGACTTCAGAGACGGATCTTGCACCCAAACTGAAAACATATCCAGCCCCTGGTGGAGAGTGGACCTGCTGGACTCGTATGTCGTCACCCAGGTCATCGTCACCAACAGAGGAGACTGCTGTGAAGAGAGGATCAACGGAGCAGAGATTCGCATTGGAAACTCTCTACAAAACAATGGTGTTGAAAACCAGCAGTGAGTGGTCATTTTAGGTTTGAAATGAAGGGGAGATTGTTTACTGGCTACATTACAAAAACAAACTTGAGTAATTTTTGCATGATTTTGTGTTCTCCACTATTGTCTGGGAAACTTTAAATAGGATTTTAGAGGTGCCCCCTCCCTGCCCAAGCCTCCAGGTTCTGCATTACGGCCCTGTGTTTGCTGTCAGAGCGCAGCTCACAGCGCTCCAACTCAGCTGACACTTAACTAAATATTAATGAATATAACGGTGTTTAGTTGTGCAACTTTACGTTCATTCGTGACTCATCATTCTACAATCTCCTCCGCTGTTCATATTAGTCTCGATGTTTGCAGTTTTCTGGAACGCAACTCAAAGCTTGACATCGTTCACAGCAAATATATTAACTTAATATTAACAAATACACAGCGGGACGGATCATCCAGGAAATGATGGACTTAGAAGGCCTGACTAAATTCTGCGGCTTATGTCTGCTTATTTCAAAACCCAAATAAGCATCTTCACGTTCAAAAACGAGCTCAAAAAGCGCAAACCGCGACTCATTAAATTTGCAAGCGACTTTAGAAAAAACAAGCTTGCAATAATCGAACTTGGCGACAGAAACTCAAAATAGTTCCTGTTTTTCCAGCAACAAAATGCCCATCTCTCTTCTCCCTCCCTTGTTTACATTTCTGTCACGACGATCAGCTGCTGCTGTCACATAGAAACCGCAGTCACTCGACGCGTAGAGGAAATAAAATTACATTACAAAAGAAAATAGTAATGCAAAGTGATTTGGGTAAGTAACCTTAATCCGATTACTGGATTTGAAATAGTAATGCGTTAGATTACTCGTTACTGAGACGTCAATAACGCGTTACAAAGTAACTGGCCAAAACTCATAATTACCGTAATTTCCGGACTATAGAGCGCACCTGATTATAAGCCGCACCCAGTACATTTTTAAAGGAAAAACCATTTTGTACATACATAAGCCGCACCTGTCTATAAGCCGCATGTGCCTACATACAGACGGTACACAGAAAGAGTTTTCAAAGTTTTAATAATATACCTTAGCTTTTCTTTCCAAACAGTGCCCGTGACGTGGCAGTAACACAGCAGGAATACGGTAACACAGCGCTAACAGGGCTGGTTAAAAAAAACATACCGGTAAAAGTCAGTCAGAGCCGTCTTCATCTTCCTCCTGTGCACTTAGACATGTTAAGTTACATTAAACTTGCGTCTTCCTCGACACATATATTACACCTGTCTCACTCTTACCTTTTCTGCTAGAGCGCCCCTGACGGCCGTTAGAAAAAAATGCATAAATAAGCCGCATCATTGTATAAGCCGCAGGGTTGAAAGCGTGTGACAAAAGCCGCCAGCTTATAGTCCGGAAATTACGGTACTTACAAAATTTACATATTTTGATATATTTTCCACCCATGGAGGTCGCCATTTACTCACTGATGGGTTGATGACAAGGGCTGGATGGATGGAACATAATGGTCCATTCTGTACTGGAGTCGACAGAGGAAATTAACCCGAGTAATTTTTTTATCATATTAATTTTAGATAATGCCACATTGTGTCACTGATGGCTGTAATTAATATGAAAGAAAGGAGAGCGCAATGCAAAAGTTCCTAGAGTGGAACACAACTTCCAAAGGATCTAATCTGGACCCTGGACATTTCTCTACAACACTTTGAGCTAAAAAATAAATGCTGTTCTGCCACTGAGACAGGCAGAGCTGAACGCTCTTTGAGATGCTAACAGGAGCTATAATGGCTGCGGTACTGACATCACCTATCCGACCGGACCCATAGAGGTCCGGTGTCGCTGTTACCACTGCACCGGACTCTACAGCACAGCTGAACTGGACACAGCGCTACAGACGCTGGAAGAAACGTCAAAGATAAACAGCGCTAATGGAGGAGCCAGACAGTTGGACCATTGAATGTCATTTACCCAGAATGCATTGCAGCGTGAACAATATGGCGACATTCCTGTGAAAATATTTTATTAAAATTTTAAATAACTAAACAACCTTCAGTAGAATTACTGTATTGTTTTTACATCTAAAATAAATATTTCCCAAATAAGGGATATTTTTTATAACTAATCGTGGATCCCAACCCAACAACTCATTTTCCAACTTAAGTCCTGCAAGTAGATCCTAGATATTACTGACAAAGTTTTTCTTTTCCAGGGCTGCTACAATCTCCTCCATTCCAAGAGGAACCTCGCAAGCAATAAATATTCCTGGTCGAATGGAGGGACGATATGTTACTATTGTAATACCGGGATCAGACAAGATTCTGAGTCTCTGTGAAGTGGAGGTCTATGGGTACCGCGCCCCAACCGGTGAGAAAATTTAGGCTACATTTTGTCTTATTGTTTAAAACTGAGGGTGATCAGAGTGAGGTCTTCACAGGAAGAATACACGGCGTCTCGGGGAAACACCTGAGAACAGGAAAACAACGAAAGATTACTAGGAGTGGATTCTCGGGGTAGGCACAGAGAATTAACACTGGAGGCTCTGGGTACCATTACTGGCAAACACTCAGGCGAAGAAGTGCTGGCAGTCGGCTCCTTTTCAGTTCCAGAGATGATGAAGTGATGCAGCTCAGGTGCGCTGCCCCACCATGACGACGGTCTCTGGCGCCCTCTGGGGGATGAAAGGTGTAGCAGCAGGCGAGCAGGAAAGCAAAAAGAGCCCAATAAGAAAACCAAAAACCCCTGCACCTAACAATTGGATGCTTGGTTTGGCAAAAAATCGCCACTACAAAAATCAAGGGTTAAGTTACATTACTCACATCTAACAACAGAATCAACCAGATACAGATACATGCAAAAAAGCAAATCAAAACAAGGGATAATGTGTAATTTTTTTCCCCATATCATGATGAATTATTCTCTCCCCGCCCCTGAAAAAGACTGAAAAAACATATGCTTTTAATTTTAATTCCAGCTGATTGTTCTTTTTTCTTTTTAACTATTCCTGTTTCTCTTAACAGGTCAGAACCTTGCCCTTCTAGGCAAAGCCACACAGTCATCACTGTTAAAGAGTTTAGTCTTGCATATAACGCCATTGACGGGAATCACAACGAGTTATTTTAACTCCTGCTAATAATTTATCTTCCATGTTTTCCTTGAACAGGTGAGAATCTTGCCCTTCTAGGCAAAGCCACACATTCCTCTCAGTATGAAAATGGTGAGCCATCTAGGGCCATCGACGGGAATCGCAGAAACGACTGGATTCAGGCTTCCTGCTCGCACACACAAAATGACCTCGGTCCTTGGTGGCGACTGGATATGCTGAAAACACGCAAAGTGTTTTCCATTAAGGTCGTCAACCGGGATTTACTTCAAGAACGACTCAACGGCGCCGAGATCCGCATCGGAGATTCTCTTGACAACAACGGGAACAACAATCCCAAGTAGTTTACTAATAAATTTAATTTTCTGATTTTGTAAAATGAAAGTTGTTAGACAGATGGTTGAATGACACTACCATGTAGCCTGTGCACAAGATTTAGTTCTGCAGTCACTTTTAGTAGGACAAGTTAAAATAAAAAACCCTCTTCATTCATTGTAGTTGCTGGTTTTATCAAATGTGTCAATCTTGAGATTGTAATAAATACTACTTATTTTCTGTTTCTTTTAACAGATGTGGTGTGATCACAGTTTCTAAAGGAAAGAGTCTTCATAAGTTTAACTGCGACGGGATGGAGGGACGCTACGTAAACATCGTCATCCCCCGCAGGAGAGAGTTCCTGACGCTTTGTGAGGTTGAGGTTTACGGCTCCACAATGGAATAAAGCCTATAGTGGGAACAAATGGCTGTTTGTGTTGCTCACAAAAACCTGATGCTTCTGCTCAATAAAAAGGCTTTCAAATGTGCTTAAGGTGTTAATTTTTTTAAATGATTTAATTTGTATCTAGTTTCCAAGACAAGTCGGATTGACAATATTAATATTAAATAAATGAAACAGAAAGAAAACTAAATAGTTTCAACCCAGGGTAAAAAAACACTGTAGAAATAAATGAACTTATAATTGTAGTAAAACAAACATTTAAATGTCATGTGACTCGATAAAAATTCTTAATTGATTAATCAAAATTAATCGCATTTTAATCGAAAACCATATATCCGCAAAATAAATATTTAGAATTCAACTTTTGCTGCTAAATTATTGAATGGACACATGAGCTCAGAAACAAATTGAATCAATTATTTAATTGTATTTTTTTGGCACTAGTGGCCACTATTTGACTGTACTCTAAAAGCTAAGAGGCAGAAAGAAGAGAAAGATGCGTGGCAAGCGATCCACATGAAATGTTATCAAATTTAACAGAAAACTGACAAAATAAACATTTTCATTGCTAAATTACTGAATAAATAGATATATGGGCTCCACAACCAATATATACAAGGAGCAAATCTGCATTTATATAAATTTCATAATAAATAAAATACAACTTTTACTCATTAGAGGACTAAGAAGCAATGAACCAAGAAGAAGTTCGGTATACTTTATGCCTGACCTTTTTACAACTTGGATTTGTGGCAGTATTTATTTGTAGTATTTTCTTTCCTTATGCTTTGTGGAAATGTTATACATTTACCTCAGTTACCTTCTGTTTGTGGGTTAAAATCTGCTAAAGATTTTTTGCAATATCTTGTACCATATTTTTAAATATATTGCTAACAATAAATAAAAAGACATTTCAAAGAAAGAAAGAAAAATGTAGAAATTAAATCTGTAAAGAAAGAACAAACACTACAGTATTTTGGTACTAAATTGGGGCCCCTCAGTTGTCACAGTATTTTTAGTTAACAGAGAACAAATTGTCATTTTCAACAACGACCCGTTCAGAAAACATCAAAACATCACACAATGCAAAATCATAAAACAGCAAAAAAAATGATAAAAATACAATCATATCCATACTAGCTAAATGTACTATGCAGACATGATAAGTCAGCAGTATTTAAAAGAAGGTACATCTTGTTGGCACAGATTCCTTGCTGGGTTCCCGGACTGTCCGCCCTCCAGTTAACTGAACGTAGGCAAATATTTGAGCGCAAGGTTCAACAGCGATCGCATCTCTAAACACTATTTTAAGCAGACTGAATATGATTTATAAAAAAACTATTTCAAAATGCAAGGATTAAAAGTTAAATGTCAATGCATATGTTAACTAAATGAGAGTGAGCACTGATGAGAAAAGATGGTCACGGTCGAAAACGGACTTCAGTCCCAAATCCGGTTCTTTGAACTGAGGCGGCAGGGCAATAAATAAGGGTAAGGGCAATTGAACTTACGGGGATAAAAGAGGAGTACCTAGACGATGAGACGTGATTGGACGACAAAAAGACGTCTATATGAGGAAGAAAGTTCAGTGACAAACCAAGTCAAACCATAAAGACCTTCAGCTCCGGTGAAACAGAATCTGTCCTCCAAGAAATCAGGGTAAGATCTGAATTTCTAACATCTTTCACTAAAATTTGACCATATTTCAAAGAATATCAAGTTAACAATTGAAATGTTGAATATTCATAGTATCTTTAGAGTAAAAATAACCATTTTTATTTTTTAGAACAAAAGCTTAACTATTAAGTTAAAAACTATTGTTGAGTAATAATTTCCTGCTATGTCTGTTTTGCAGAATCATGAGACAAGTTGTCCTGTTTCATTTGCTGCTCTTGTTTGCGATGTATTTAGCCCAAAATGATCGTAAGTATAATCTAAAAATATTTATCAGTCTGCAGAGACCATAAAAGGAACACAGCTGGTTTGAAAGGAAGCAAATCTTATCCACAAATTAGACTTAGATTAAACATGTAAAGTAAGAGTTAAAGGGGATGTATTATGCAAAATATACTTATTTTTAGCTTTACATCATTTTATAATGTTAAAATGATAATAAAAATACAATCATATTCATACTAACTAAATATACTTTGTACATAGTATATTTACTATACATAGTATATAACTACATATACTATGTGTAGTATATACTGTATAGTAGTGTTACATACTCCAACACATACATACTCCAGGTATGTAGGCAACACTACATACTTGTCTTAAATCTAGACTAGAAACCCACTTGTTTAAAATTTGGCACACAGTGAAAAGGAAATGTTGTAGCATTGTTCTAAATCTTGCACTTTTTAAATTCCTTTTCCTGTTTCCTGTATGCTTTTCCATGTCCAATGGGTAGATTGTTTTGGATTTATTTGTCAATTTATTTATTTTCTTTTCATATTTGTGGATAATATATTTGTCAGTTACCTGCAATGGCAGTATTTATTTGTAGTATATTCTTTCCTTATGCTTTGTGGAAATGTTATTTATTTTACCTCAGTTACCTTCTGTTTGTGGGTTAAAATCTGCTGAATTTTTTTTGCAATATCTTGTACCATATTTTTTAAATATATTGCTAATAATAAATAAAAAGACATTTCAATGAAAGAAAGAAAAATGTAGAAATTAAATCTGTAAAGAAAGAACAAACACTACAGTATTTTGGTACTAAATTGGGGCCCCTCAGTTGTCACAGTATTTTTAGTTAACAGAGAACAAATTGTCATTTTCAACAACGACCTGTTCAGAAAACATCAAAACATCACACAATGCAAAATCATAAAACAGCAAAAAAAATAATAAAAATACAATCATATTCATAATAACTAAATATACTACGCACACATGATAAGTCAGCAGTATTTAAAAGCAAGTACATCTTGTTAGCACAGATTCCTTGCTAGTTTATGAAATCTTTGATTATTTATTCTTACCTAATACTTACGAGGTTATAGTGATAAGGAGGGAATAGGCTGGTACTTATTTCACCGCTCCATCTCAGGACGACACAGAGAGAAACACGAGGCATTGACCGCTAACATTGACCGCTTAACATGTTGTTGGCTAAAATGCCTGATAGGAAGCTGGAGAAACCAGAGAAAACCCAAAAAACACGTAAACTCCTCACAGATTTGATTCGAAAAATGCTGCGTTGTGTCGTTAGAACAGCTTTAACGTAGCAAAGTTTCTACATCCAAGCTGTCTGTAGCATATCATTGTTCTGGATAAACCTTTAAACTCTAAAAATAAGAAAAATACTCTAGGCTCTTGAAACTAAAAACAACAGAGGAAAAATATCACATTGAAGAATGAAACTCAAGACTAGACAATAATGAGAAAATCAAATTAAAAAGTTCCTTTTGTTGGCTGAGCAGGTTGTTCAGGCTTACACTGATATGATGCTGCAGGGTCACCAGGGTTTCCATAAACTTGAAGTTATATAAAAACAAACAAAAACAACAAATATTCAAACTTAAAAATCAAAGACAAGATTGCTTCAGGTTTGAAACAATGATTAAAAAATATTTGTATGCATTGTTACATAGAAATGTTGCCTACAGTTATTATGAATATGGATAAATGGAATTGCACTTATATATTTTTCAAATATACCTAAATATACCATTAATCCTAAAAGTTTTAAACTTGTCAAACACACACACAAAGTTATCTATGTTTTCATAAAATACATTTTTGACAACAACATTATATATACAACTTATACAGTTTCTAGAATGGCAACAAAACTCAAGATAATTTTTTTAGATAATAGAAAAATAGATTTGACTATTATCCTGAAAGAAAACAATGTGGAGACAAAACTAAATGAGAGATATCTGGCATTTTAATTTCAAACGTCCTTTTAACATATCTCCAGATGAATTAGAGATATTTTTAATTAGACAACTTTTCTATGTGAGATATCTTGAATTAACATTCTGAATAGTCAGAATGACATTAGTGATTTATTGAATTTGTATTCTGTCTGGTCAAAGCTTCAGACTTACTCTGCAATTTGACATTTCAATAAAACAATGAAAAATAGAAGAAAACAAACCACTATCAGCAGCACTTTTAGCTTTTCAAAACCCTTTTTAATACTCTGAGTTTGTCAGAAGTGAATAAACAAAAGAAATTGCTTGCAGATTTCTGAAACGGTCTTAAAGTGCATGAAGGTTTCTGAACTGCTGAGCTCTTTCTTCATTATGACATTTTCTGACACTTTTATGCAGAACACCAGATATTCTGCAGGCCACTGCTTAGACAGCACAAGCGGACTAATTCTTAATTGAGATATCTAAAGATGTCATTTTAATTAGTCATAATTACGTTGCAGATATCTTCAATTCTAGTTATGGGTCTGTGACCAACCAAATGACAAATCCGGTGACATCATGAGAGATTTCTTGAAAGGAATTTTGTCTTATCAAAATGTAATTGAAGAGATCTTGAATTATTATTCTTACTAGTCGGAATAGAAATGCAGAGGTCTTAAATTACTATTCAAGATGGTCAAAATGTAGTTTTGACTAGTCAAAGTTAACTTTTAAATATCTAGAATGTAATTATAGATAGTCAGACAAAACCGATTTTATGTTAAAAAGGCTTGCCATATATCATAAGATTATTTAGTGATCGCATCACTAAACAACAAATATTTTAAGTAGGTTGCATTTTATATTTAAAAAAGTAATTCCAGAATGTCAGGATAAATGTTACATTTCAGCACATCGACTAAATGAGATGAGCACTGATGGGTAAAAACAAACAGAACATTTTTGAAAAGATGGCCACAGTCAAAAACGGACTTCAGTCCCAAATGTGGGTTTTTGAACAGAGAGGGCAGTAAATATTGACAGGCTACTTCTGGTAATCTGTAAATACAGTTGAAGTTACGGGAATAAAAGAGGAGTACCTGGACGATGGGACGTGATTGGACGATGAAAAGGTTTTTATATGAGGATGAAAGTTTTGTGACAAACCAAGTCAAACCATAAAGACCTTCAGCTCCGGTGACGACAAAAATCTGTCCTCCAAGAAATCAGGGTATGATCTGAATTTCTAACATCTTTCATTAAAGCTTGATCATATTTCAAGTAACATCAAGTTAACAATTGAAATTGTAAATACTGAAAGAAGGCTGCGAGTAAAAATAACCAGAATTGATCAGAATTACAGCTTAGTAACTGTACAGATATTTGTTGGGTAATAATTTCCTATTTTGTCTGTGTTTTGCAGAATCATGAAACACATTGTCCTGTTTCATTTGCTGCTCCTGTTAGGAATGTATTCAGCCCAAAATTATCGTAAGTATAATCTAAAAATATTTATTAATCTGTTGAAACTGTTAACATAGGACAACTGGTTTTATAGAAGCAACTCTTATCCACAGATTAATCTTAGATTAAATATTTAAGATTTAACATTTCATCTTAAAGAGGCTGCTTCTTTTGCACCTGTCACTCTTTATCACAATTTACCACAGAACCTGTTGGTCAGAATCTATGAAATAATCTGTCTGTGTTTGGATCCTGGATGCACCTAAATTGTTTCCAGTGCATCAGAAAATTTCAGGAAGGAGATTTTTTTTTATACCCTGAAAAACATCACTGAGCAATTAATGACAATAAATCATCTTTCTGGCTCTTTTTGACACAGTGGATGAGCAGGAACAATATATTATATATATTATTAATGTGATGGTCAGATACTGGCCTTTTCCAATATTGCTGGAATAGAATCAAAGGCGTCACACTTTGTGTCTGAAAAGATTCATTGTTCCATTAAAAATTAGGATGAGAATTTGATTATTGATGTCATTTCCTGGTACATTATTCAAATCTTTAGAAAAGTGATTTTTTTGCTGCTACAAATCCTTTCAATTCAGCTTATTTACATACAACACAAAATTCACCTCAAGTTGCTTTAATGGGCAAACAGGTCCAAGTTATCTACAATATATATAATCAAATAAAACTTAGTTATATGTACAAATTCAGTTGTAGAAATTCAAATTTGGGGGCTGCACAGCGGCGCAGTTGGTAGCACTGTTGCCTTGCAGCAAGAAGGTTCTGGGTTCGATACCCGACCCGGGGTCTTTCTGCACGGAGTTTGCATGTTCTCCCTGTGCATGCGTGGGTTTTCTCCGGGTACTCCGGCTTCCTCCTACAGTCCAAAAA